>JAFELO010001027.1:184835-239179 GCA_017140195.1 Eumaeus atala | reverse complement strand
TGGTGTCTAGAAGTGGAGTGATGGTGGTCTTTGGCCTCGTGAGACGTCTGTTTAAGGCGTGCAGGCTGGTGTCGTTTTCGCTGGCATGGAAGACTGTACCCTCCCAGCCTGCTCCACGACACTCCCTCACCTTTGCAGACAGTTCCTCGGCCAGCTTGTTAAGTTGTGTTTTGATCCTCGGACAGCGGGTACGGGCCCAGAGTTTCCTCATCTGGCGTTTCCTACGCAGGTCCGCCAGTAGGCTCGGGGGGAGCTCACCCCGCCGGCGCGCTGTCACCGGTACGACGGTGGTCTCCGCAGCCCGCACCTCCCGGATTTTCTCCGTGAAGTGTCGAGCGGCGGCCTCCACCTCTCCCGGAGTAGACACTTGCCCAGCGATGGTGAAGTCGACTAGGCTATCTTGATAGACGGCCCAATCGATCCTCTCTCTGGTCCGCACTCCTTCCCTAAGGATTGCTCCGGAATCAAGTGTGACGAGGATAGGTAGGTGTTGAGTGTCGAGGTCGTACAGGACCTCGATGTTGACCGTGGCCTTGAGGTTCTGGTGTAGGGCGATGTCCAGAACGTCCGGGGTGTGCAGGGGATCCGTAGGCACGTGTGCAGGGCACGGTGGTCGTTGCACCGTGTAGCCGCGCTCTTCCGAATCCTCCTGCAGTCTGAAGCCAGCGTTGTTCGTGACGACCGATCCCCAAGCTGGATGCTTGGCATTCAGGTCGCCGACCAACAACACCTGGCCGCCATTCCCCAGCACGTTGCGGACATCTCCTAGGTTAAAGCTGTTCCCGGGATGACTGTACGCCGCGTAGATCCTGAGCTCCTCCCCCGCCATGTGAACGACTATACCGGTCGAGCCCATGTCAGTGAAGGGGCCCTGTCTCAATTCGTCGTGGACGACGTCCCGCCGAACGAGCACGGCCGTACCTCTGTACGGCCTCCCACTCGGCGATACCTCGTCCCTCCGATACGCGAGATAGTTCGGTAGCCGGAGGCTCCGCGTCGGCCCCAGCCAAGTTTCACCCAGCAGGAGTCATACTGCTGAGCGAGCAGCCGGAGACTGTCGCTCTTGCTTCCTATACCTCCGGGGTTCCAGTAAGCGACCCTGAGTTCGTCACGATCCATCACTGGCTCCCCGTTGGTTGGCTCCGTGCGTGTGCAATTTGCGCCCAGATGCGCGGGTCCCGGAGCACCCTGGACAGCTCGTCTTTTTCGACCGCCCTCAGCTCCTCCCTGACGATCTCCCGGATTAACTCCCTGAGATCGTCAACGTGGACCCTGGGCTCGTCGCGCCGACGCTGCTCCCTCTCCGAGCGCCTCGGTTCCCGCGAAGGTGGGGGGACTGATGTCCGTGGTGAAGGGATTGGTGTCTGTACTATGGGGTGAGTTGGTGCGCGTGTTTGTGAGCGTGCGTGTTCCAGGTCCCTAGCCTGTGAGGGTACTCGGCGCACTGCTGTGGAGGGTGGCAGCTTGGGACGGCCTCAGCTTGGGACTTCCTCTTACGAGTGCTCCTCCTTTTGGGCTTGGCTGTCTTCATCTGCCTGGGTTTGGGGTCGTTGGCCGGGGCGGCAAGGGATGAGCCTGGGCCGTACTCGACCTGTCCCTCCCTCCGCAACGGAGCCGCGGGCACAGGTGCGGCGCGGTGTCGGCCGTGAGGGACCAGTGTAAACTGGTCTCCCTGCACAGCGGGCTTAAGTGGGATGGGAGGGTGGATGACCATGCCTCGGGCTCTGGCCTCCCTAAGGAAGGCCTTACACCTCCGGTCATTGGCCGTGTGAGGGCCCTTGCAATTGGCGCAGGTCGGGGTGGCTCCACTCGGCAGCGGGCAGTCCCCTACTGCATGGACCCCACCACAGCGGACGCACCTAATTTCCCGGTGGCAGTTCGTTGAGGAGTGTCCGAAGAGCTGACAGCGGTGACACTGTGACGGTCCCTGTCTGCCCCTCCACCCCTCCACGACCAATCCGGGCATGCAGAGGAGCTCTCTCACCTCATAGAGGCGCGTGAGCTCCTCGCTGTTCAGGCGGTCCAACTGCGCGTGGTACAGGCAGCCGGGTCTTCCGCCTCTCGCCGGTATATGCCGGACGAAGCGCACCGGGAAGCCCAGGCCCTTGAGCTCCTCGGCGATGCATTCGGTGTCCGTCCCCACTGGCAGACCTCTAATACCCACCTTGGTGGGGAGGTCTGAGGGTGGGGAGTAACAGTGCCACTGCACCGCCGGATTGTCCTTAGTCAAGGACGTCAGTAAGGCCTGGACTGCCCGGAACTCCTCCGCCGACTGCGCCAGGAACCTTATGCCCCTCCCAAAGGGCCGGGCGTTGGGTGCGTGCCCCAGCACGTCACGCAGAGTGCGGAAATGCCTCTGCCAGTCTGGCAGAAACTCCACAACTATCGGAGGGTACTCCGATAGTCTGCGCGGCGGTTGGGACTCGCTGGGGTTGCGCACCGTGGTAGGCGGGGATGGGGATAGGGTTGGGGGGTAGGGACACACCTAGGGGTTACCTTCCTGGGGCCCTCCAGAGCGGCGGCGAAGCCGCGATATCGCGTTACGTCAACCGATCCGCTGGAGAAGGTAGGCTCGACGTCCCCAGCAGACACAGCAGCCGAAACGGAGGCGGAGGCGACTCCCGGCGGCGTCGACGAGTTCTCCTCGGGCGCCGCCGGGCCAGTCATTTCCGACTCGCGAGCCACAGTTGACGTATGTAGTGATTCGGGCGGGTCGTGTGCAGATAGGGATTGCGATGACGTAGAGGCGGCGGTCGAGTGTGAATCCTCCACTGCGACCAGCTTGGAGGGTCCTTCGGCGGGCGAGGACGCCGCGCGCTTCTGCGGGCGTAGCTCCTCCAGGTCCGCTAGGAACTCCTTCTTCTCCTCTTCAGAAGGGAACAGGGGCCTCCTCACGATCACCCGTTCAGCCTTCTTCCGTGGCATCTTCTCGTTGGTGGTAGGTCCTCCGTCGGACTCGCTGTTCACTGCACCGACCTTTCTTCAAAAAGGTCGGGGAGTATGTCGCTCGGTGGGGCTTCGGACCTGTTGGGCCTAGGTCTCCTCTTATATACCAGACTATATGTATACAAAAAACTCGTTGGCTTCGTCCGAGTTTTAAACACGGCACGGAATAACAATTATTCCATACCACGTTCCGAACAAGGACGAGAGGGCTGGGGCGCAAGCGGGACGACACTATCTCTCCCTCACCTTCCGGCAAGAGAGGGACATCAGGCGTTTCCGAGTGCGGTAGTGTGGATATTGATTAAATTCTTACCTGTACACACACACCTTCACGCCAGTGCCATAAAGGGGCTGGCTGAGCAAACGGAGTGCCACATATAACGATTCTGACTGATTTATTTGTATGAAGAGAGTTATGTGCTTGGAGGAGTCCACATACATAACACTCTTCATACAAACACGCCGGTGGCTTATCTTATATTTTTCTTTTCAATTGTGTGGATTGATCATTGAAATTATTGTTAATTATTAACTATTTAACAAGAAAAATATTGTGCAATAGATTTCACGGTTCTGCATGTAAAGAATTAGAATGAGACGTTTCTTTGATATTTGAAACTAAAATCTTGAGCAACCACTTCGCGCCTTTTTTGTATTAGATATTGTAAATATTTTGTGGGAGTTGGTCTTGTTCTCCGATTATAGAAGAATGAATTAAAACTATGATACACATTATCATTTTCGAAATAGTACATTCCGTTTTCCATTTTAAAATCTTTGAGTGTGTTTTGCTCTTCAAAGCATTCATGTACACATTTGTTATCTTTTAAACTATCTTTACTATATGCACTCCTATTTGTTTTCTTTTCCAACTTTGTTTTAATGGTGCCAAGTACTCTAGTTTCATCCAAATTCTTATTATCATTTTCCAAAGATGAAGTTATATTAATATCTTTTCCATTAAAATCACCACTATCAGTATATTTTAGTGATGTCATTGCGGAATATAAGCTAAAATTATTTTCTTTATAGCTGTTTTCATTATTCGCTCCATTCTTATATTTTACTCCACTTTCATTATCGCTGGTACTTGAATCTAAAGGTTCCTCTGCGGAGTTTTGAAATTTTATTATTTTCTTACTTTCACTGATTTGCCTACAAGGAGATAAGTTTAAATTATATGGATAAATATTTTTATTACGACCTAATATTATCGCTTCGTAATCTTTTAAATCCACATTCCGCTCAGGATCTACCGCGACGTGGGGTAGAATTAGATATTGGTCATCAGGAAAATCATTTTCATCTTCTGCAATACTGTTGTTTATATTTTCTCTGGTTATTTTTAAATTATCAAAATTTAAAGTGATTTCTACTAATGAATCCGTTTCCACTTGAGAAGAATCGTCATCTGAAAAGTCTTCCGAACTGTAGGGTTCGCGAGAACATAATGGTGATATATTTATGTTAATTGTTGGCCATAGATTGGCATTATTTATAGAAGTTAATGAGCTTATTTCATTGGTACACAAATTTGAAGGAGTGTTATTCTCTTTGTATTGTGGTAATGTTATCGTTTGTGTAGAATGGTCATAATTCTTTATAACATCAGTCATAGTAAAAGTGTTTTTGCTAAACATTCTATCAGTTTGTGTCGATATGTCTTTATTATACAGTGCACCATATTTAGAACCCACTGCCTTTTCTTTGAATCGAGGTGTAATTGATTCGGTTGCAATGCTGGCATCCTTTCGACCGCAATAGGAACCATTTTGGCAAATATGGGATTGTAGGTCTGATTGAATTTCTATCGCTTGATTTTTTACTCGAATAACCTGGTTTTTTGTTTGCGTATATGCTGGTATCCCAATTCTTCTTTTGTTTCTCAATGCTCTTTGACTTAGCTCCATTAATCGTTGACGAGCATTTGAACATATCTTTAATTCATTTAAAGGTTGTATGGTTTTTTTCTCCGATACCGATTCAATCTTGGGTATTGTCTTTTCATTCTTTTTTAATTTTGAATATAATCGTTCCGTCACTGAGGCAACAATATCTGCTCTTTGATTTTCATGTAAAATATGAATGGGAGAAATATTACAGTTGTCAATACTTCTTAATTCATCTATATGAAAATTATTTAGGCCGTGGGCTGATAACTCTCCTACTTGAGTTACATGCAAAGGCTTATCAGCAAAAAGACGTTCCTGTGACCAATAGTGTCTGCGTTTATGTTTTAATGGTGCAACTATTTCTAAGTCACTGTTACTTCTATTCCTTTGTATGGCTGGTCCAAATATCTTATCTATTTCATTGTTGTTTTTATTACTTAGTTCTTTTTTTTCTTCATTGATTTCTGGATCTGAATTTGCGATGGATTCACTATTTACTATTGTTGAGTCCATTTTGATTAACCGAAAATTTTTTTTAATGTAAAAGTACGTAGGTACTCGTAGTATGTATTTTCTTGTAAACCGCTTCTAAATCTTCGTAACCATCCTAAAAATATATTAAAAAAATACTATTTAATTTACCATTCTGACCTGATGTGACTGTACCCAAGCAAACACAAGTTCACCTTCTGTTCCCTCGGTGAATTATTTCAATGCGGTAAGCAATATATTATTGATGAAATATATATCATTGAAATAGGTGATATATAATGGATTCATTGAGGTAAATGGGGTAAAGAAGAACTAGTCATCTGTATACGCGGTTGGTAATGGGCTTCGATAGTCTCCAAATGAATGCAATTGCTTGATTGTCTCTTCTTTTTTTGGGTTTACTTGATGATGATAAGTCGAAAAGATCAAATGTAAGTTGAAAAATAAATAATTGTGGAAAAACTATATAGTTTTTTTACTTATTGAAGGGCTAAATTATGATTTAATATGGGTTATTATTATACAGTATTAATGATAATATTTTTATTACATACCTAGGGAGGCGTGTCTCGGTAGTGGCTCTTGGTACTGACCATAGACATTCGCACAACCTGTGGAAATACAATGGTCTCCTCGGTCCAAAACTGTATCTGAAATGTGTGAAAAATATTTTGGTGAGTTTTAGCTACTCGCCCGTTTGTTAATAATAAAAAACAGTTTTATCTACATATCGAACCATTTTAAGAAGCGAGCGGTACCTACTAGTGTTAGTAACAAATTAATATTTGATTTTTTTAATATCTGATATACTTGTACTATATCCATAAAAAATTATTGAAATCTTATCAGCCAAACAATTTTGATTGAACGTTAATTGGAGAGTTAATTAAAACAGAGACTTAAATTGTATTATTAATTATTTTCTTTGTATAAAGCTGCTCTTTGTTAAATTATAATACTCATTAATCATTATAATTTGCATAAATAATTATTATGTCTCTGTAAATCTACTTTTTGTGTATCTTTTGTTAAAATAAAATAAACTTTAAAAAAACTGCAGGCGTTTTACTTTAAAATGTGTTACTTATATTTACTCACTTTTTTACAACAAAACTATATATTTCTCGTAGATATACAAAACGTTTATTTATTTAAGACGCGAAGTAATACACAATGCGATCGTCAGCGTCGCCCGGAGCCGATTGAAACGATACACGAATCTAATAAATGCGCGAAGGTGTGAAGACCCACAATAACAACACGACACGATCTATGAGCTTAGGATTCCGTGGAACAAATATAAACAAAGTATTAACCAACCACGGCGCTCATGAAGGACTTTAATTTCAAATGTATGTTGTATTAAAATTGAACTACGTGATCGCGTAAAATGCATATTTGTATGCATTTTACAGTCGAAAAAACAAACTAACAGTCAAATTTAGACACTCCCCCTTTACAAAAAAAAAAAAACAACAAACCGAATTCAAAAATAACAAATAGTGCACTGAAAATTTGAAAATAAACTAAATTGAATATTAAAACACAATTTTGAAAAATTACGTATGCTGGAAGTCGGTCCCACGAAAAAGGCATGCTACTAGCATAATAAAACGAAAAATTCATGTTAGTATATTTTAAATTATTCATTACCTTGTTTGTTGCTTTTGAAGTCGGGCTGATTTTATTTGTAAAAAAAATGTTTTTACTCCTTAGTGCAATGGTTACTGCAATTTCAATGATAATAACGAGATCATTTTAAAAGCGTAATCTTCTGAATAAAAAATACTTTTTTAATTCGGTGTATCAATTAGCTATTGCCCCCTGTAAAGAAAAGTATAAAATTTAGGAGCGTTCCTCGATTTTTTCGGGATCCTCATTATTGTGTGACTTGATTACAATGGGACTACTCCGAAATTTTACTGTTTCGTATAAAAAAACAATTTTGACAATTTTTAAATAAGCTGTAACATCATGAGGTCAGGGAAATGAGATGAAGACTGTCAGATGCAAACGTTCAATTAACATTTGGAAGTTTACGAAAAAACATGTTATGTGCATATAAATTGCGATCTCCAAGATTCCATCATCAGATCAATTTTTGTGATTGTTTTTTTGTTATTTGTTTGTGATGACAATTAGACCACTTCTAGAGTATCTTTCAAACAGATTTTTTTAAACCTGTCCACAATTGACTACGTAATTACGTAACAAACGTACAAACAAAAACCTATATAGATCAAATTGTAAAACTCTTCCTTTTTTGAAGTCGAATGTAAAATGACTTTTACCAAACAAAGTTACAAATGTCTAAGTATTAATTTTTTTGTTACGATCTAAGCTTTGATGTTTTAAAACTATTTCCCCGAGTTAAACGTTTCCGTTATGTCATCCTCCCAAGGTTTCAACGACACGCAACCTTTCGCCATTACTTTTATCTCGCTCAATATCTTGAACCGCGTATAGACCGTGTATGTACGTATCAGATACCAATATTGGGTACCAACGTGTTAGAAATAACCGCGTGCCTTCGATAAGCATCGAACCTATTTACACATGAATCGCTGTTTACACTCATCTTTAATTCATTCGGTTTACTTCGGTTACTCTAGTCAAGCTGCACTTCCGGCTCACTTAGATTGTAACTTGAGGGACGCCTGAGAAAGGCAGTATTAGAATTAGTGCATTTCCACACCACTGGATTTTATACTCCGATCAGAAAAGCCTATATGTTGGCAATTTTGGTCTTTGTTATCACTTAATCATTTTGGACGACAATTAAATTTAAAAACTTTGAGCTTGAGGTCTGCACCGTAAGATTACAGGACGTAAACGAGCGACCAGATCATATTGTGTCAACCTGAAACTTACAGACATACGAACAACCAGAAACTCGAAGAAACACCACAAAAGCTAACAAAAAAGGTACATACAAACTTTTGCATTTATAACATAGTAGGGTTAAGCTCCGTTGGTTCGACGTCCAACCTTGGGGCAAGGAAGAAAGGCATGTGAAGATTTAAGAAAACAGATATACAATGCGAATGTAGAAGGATGTGGGATAAGGCCCAGACTGACATACCTTAATGAGTTCAAGAGATTTTGTATGAAGAAAATAATGAATGTGGAAGTAAGACAAAATGCATTGTGACACATATCACTCGGTTATCCGTACCTACCCTATTAGGGAACTAGTGTGAAGATTTGTTTTAATAGAATTAAGTGAGTCTGAAGTAACGACTTCTTCACTGTTTAGCTATTATACGTAGTCCGGGTGACACCTTGGCTGTTTGAAGCATGTTTTTTTATTTTCTTCTTTGGACCAACTAGAGATGACCCAGAACGCATATCTGCATATTTCCAGGCGACAACAATGATCAATAATTGTTAAAAAGATAAAAGGAAATTGTTTTTATGGGTCAGAATTTTACTAAATGAAATTATGACAATTTCTAGCTGTATATATTTTGAGTACATAAGGTCGGCTTCTTATTGAATTTTGCAGTAACTTAAAAACTAATATCACGAAACACCATTGCGAGTAGTGTGAAATAATTCAGAAATCGCGTGTGATACAAGCATCACCACAATTTCTTTGAACGTAAAACGATAGCGAAACAATTTACTTTCAGAATTATGGTAAATATATAGAATGAAAATTGAACACCATTCAATTCCACTGTGTAAATTGTGTGGCCTTATCGGTTTTATTACAGCTGAAAATTGAAACTATTGCGTGAGACTTTTATTAAAATTACCTGTATCTACGAGTTTTACAACTATTTAGTCAGCCATGGTTAAAGCCTTGTCATGGCGGTGGTGTTCAGTAGCCTGGGGTGGATCGAGACACCCTGGGCGAATATAATTGAAACGATGAGGGGCTGATCTTTGTACCCCCCTTATAAGAAGAGGGTACTAAAGAGCAGGAGAAGGAGCCGCTCTTTGTACCCCTTCTATAAGAAGTGAGGACAAAAGAGCAAAAAGACGCGGTGCTTCCTTCTGTGGAGGAGTCGTAACCTCAGGAGAGTGACTGGTCGTCGAGGCACCCTGGTGAATTGTAGTTCTGGGACGCCCCACCGAAGGCGACACTTATAGCACTCGCGATGGTTTTGCGGGTACTCGGCATTATAGTTTGCCGCAAGCCCTACACACCACTGGGCCTCACCCAGGGTCGTTTACAAATATAGATGTATATGTTCAAAAAGCTTTTTATTCCACAGTCACCACTAATTGTGGCCATTTATTATTTCAGATAATGTGGCAAAAACACTTTAGAGATCCGAACTTGCAGAACTGACGAAAACGACGTCTTTGTTTAATCCGGAACTCTTTTAGGATAGAAACGTTAGTGCGGTGGATAGACCACTTTATTCTCTACAGATGTCTCCAGTACCACACCTGAAGGGCGTCTATCTTTTGTATGATTTTCGTCCATATTTCCACTCCATACAAGAAGATAGGGAAGGCTAAACTATTCATTAGCCAAACCTTGTTCCTGGCTATTCGGCGATTTGTGGATATCGTCGTGATCTTGTCAATGGCTGCGCTTGTCATGACATTCAGTTTTATATTTTTTTCCTCAAAATCTTTCACAGTTTGTGAATGTTGATCACAGGTAGATGCAACTGTGATCAACTACACAGTTAATTTGCTGTATTGTTGTTAGCACTTCGATTCACTGCTATCTTTTTGGACTTATCACGATTAATGGCGAGGCTAAAGTCTAAACTGGTAGTTTCTAGAAGTAAGAGCTCTACATCTTTTTCAGACGTCACAAGGCGAGTAGTGTCGTGTGCAAATCTCAGGTTGGTTACTAAGTGGCCTCCAAATAATACACCTATTTTAACATAGCAAAGGAAAGCAAACGAGCAATCGGAGCGGTTTATCAACTACCGACGCTCGTAGAATGCAGCATGGTCCTACATCTTACTGCATCTTTGAGAATGAAATAGGAATGTCGGGAAATGCAATGATAGCGAATAATCTGTAGTTCACATACATATCTTAATATGGTTTTTTTGTTATATTTACACTATACGCCATGCGGTTCAAAGGTGAGTTCGAATCCTTCTTGGCCGGTTTTTTGAATAAAATTTAAACCGTCGTGAGACCTACTACTTGTACAAATGAAGTAAGGGCAGCACTAGAAGAGCTCAATCTCAAATGCACCTGGAATAATAAACATCATAAAACTAAAAACAACTACCGATATTTATAGTGGAACTAAAACATAAAGACAACAACAAATCAATAAATGATTTTCTTTTAATTTCATTTACAATTTTTTTTAGTTTTCTAACGGGTTTTAACGCAAAATTTGAAATACTTATTACAAGGTACTGGCCAAGATTTTGTAAATACTTTGCTGGATGTTTCAACCGGGCTACATCAGCCATACAAAAACTTAGCCAGTACCTTGTAATAAGTATTTCAAACATCACGTTAAAACCTTTTACATAACTACAAAATGTGTAACAAACGTGAAAGTCTCAAACAATCATTTATATTGCAAAAACATTGTAACATAACTGCGGCAACATTCCGCTAAATGTGACCGTAGAGTAAGTCACGAAACGGTGATCACATAATGCTACGTTCTTGTAGTTTTAAATTGTTTAAAAATTATCCATCGCACCTCGTGCTATTAACTTTTACATATATTTACTACACAAAGAATTGAAACAGAACACTTCAACTACTAACAAAAAAAATTGCGTATAAGTGAAGGCAAGTTTGCAGCATGACATTGATATGCAGAAGAAACAACGTAGGAGACAGAACACAGCCTTGGGGAACACCAGCGTTGACAAATGTAAAGGTGGAGCATGCGCCGTCAACCACGACCTTTATCCTGCGATTATCGCATAATCTCCGGGAAGTCCGTATGAATAAAGCTTTGGAAGGAGTGCTTTGTGCCAAACCCGATCAAAGACTTTCGCTACATCCAGACTAATTGCCAATTAGGCGGAGGCCCCCTTGGTTTCTACTGCCTCCGCCCAACGGTGCGTTAAATAAATTAGAAGATCACCAGCTGAACGTCCACGGCGGAAACCGTCCTGGTGGTCACAAATTATTTGGTGATTTACTAAGTACGGCAAGAGCTGGCAGTTGATAATGGATTCCATAATTTTGGAAAACAAAGGGGTTATCGCAATAGGTCGGTAGTTGGATGGGTCGGAGCGGTCACCTGTTTTAGGGATCGGGTACACTGAAGCTATCTTCCAAGAGCTGGGGACTGCACCAACAGAGTATTAGAACCAGGAAAGACTCGTCAATACAGGAGCCAACTCCAGAGCACATTTACACAATCAGAGCGATGTCATCGGGTCCACTCGACTTATGATGAATGTCCGTGGAAAAAAGTGCTTTACGCATGTCACTCTGTCGGAATATATTATTCGGCATCGAGTAACCACAACGTGGGATAGTAAGCGGTGGAGATCCCAAATCATCCATAAAGGAGTTCAACGCAAAAAGAGAGCCCAGAAGTTCGGCTTTCTTCCTGTTGGAAGGCTAGCTAGTCTTTCAGCAATTTTGCTTACGTTCTCTGACTTTGATTTAGCAATAAATTCTTTGGAGGACTCTAAGTTCTCCAAAAAATTTATTTTTTATACTACTTTAAGGCAGAATTATACTACTTAGTACTCTGGTATTTGCGTCCTGTGAAGTCGCCGCTGCTGCATACGCTCGGTAACACTCCTGTTTATGCCGAAGTGCCGAGCGACGGGAGCGTCCAAACGTTGAGACTTACCGCCAATCGGCACCGCAGAGTACGGAATGAAAAGTTCCGTTCCCCGAGTCACCACATCAGCGTCAGACTCCGCAACGGTGGCAGGGTTATCCAGTGAGAAACAAATCAGCCCCCATGGGTAGGATGCCAAGAATGACCGCATCCCATCCCAAACTATTAACTAGATGGCACTGTACTCCGTATCAGGCAGTGGTCCAACAAGCCCAAAGGAGAATTGACGGAAATGAAGTAGCTGTCCGGATGGGAGGTCAACAGAAGGTCCAGCAGGGAGGGGCAAAGTCATGAAAAGGTCTTCCCGCAGAATCGGTAGTACGTAAACAAAGCCAATTGGTGTCATGTGCGTTAAAATCATCACGTATCACGATCTCTGCGGTTGGAATCTGTTTCAGAACAGAATCTGTAGCCATTTGTATGTACTCAATGTTATGGGATCTGTATAGTAGGCACGCATAGACGCGCGGGTGGTCATCACTACACGCAGCCAAATGATGGATAGATCCTTGTCTTCAAGGCTGAAGACGATAGCATACATCTTCTACGATGAAAACACACACTCCAGCCCGTGATATAAATAATTGTTCTAACTTATACCCTGGGTAGGTAAGGTAAGATGAATCAACCGGAGAAGATATCTGCGTTTCCGTCAGAAAAAGTAAAGCCGGCTTTGCTGATTGGAGTGCAACCCCATGATGTTGCAAAAATCAACAATTAGACTAGCAGGGGGAGCCTTTTACTTTTTCTTTCGTTTGCCCCAGGAAAACGGTCACAGATCTGCCCCCAGAATACGTGGGACAGCCTAGGCATTCAGGCTCAGGTTCAGGGCCTGAGCATTGAGGCCCTGGGAGGGATTATCCAGCTGCTACGTTGCTGATACCCTCCTGGGATAATATATTTCTAAACCGTGCTGCCATGAGTTCTGGGCCTACTGGAACTCTCGCAGACCGATCGCAGAAACTCTGTGAACGTCGCGTTTCGGTCGTTTCGTCCGGAGTAGAGGTACTTCCCCAGGCGCGCTGGCCCAATACGGCTGCGTACAAATTGATTGCAGTGTGCACTACCTCCTACGAAATTAATATTACTTATAATAAATACTATACACAAAAAATCATGTTTTTGTGTATAATTTTTACATACTTAAATTTCTGACTGTGAATACACTATTTATCAATTTGTGCAAATGCGTAGTGCGCTTCTTATTTAATAAAGTCAGATAATCTGAATTACAAAGTCATTGATCCAAGTATGTAACGAGTAATTACTTAGTACCAGTACTTAGTTTTCATTCATAATATGTTCATTAAGCCCATTCATTCCCTTTTGACAATATTCCACCCACATCCCTGTGCACCTTAAATTTTCGTATTTTAATAAATTAAATTAGCCTTTAGTGTTAAAAGTGACCTATCATATGTTCGTAAAATATTGGTATCAAAAAGTAACTGATTAAAAATTCGCGATTTTCATTTTTGGAGGGGGGTTATACTTTAGGACACTGAAAAAAATTAACTATAGATACTTTTCATTACTTTTTAGATTAAGACTATTTTAAATTATATCTCCTTTTTATTTAACGTTTGTTGTCATTTGCTATCGATTGCCATTTAAAACCAGTAAAAAAAATTAATCGTGACATTGAAATTTTCATGATAAATTAAGTTACATAATTGTTAAGTCAGGGGATATTACCTTTTGGCAGTGGAAATGGTCAAAATTTTTTAAAATGGCCAAGTGCGTATAAATGTATATCATTGGTATTGGACATACTTACGTGCTATCTGCATATTTTAAAAGCAGAAAAAAATGTTACGTCAGAGTGGACAGCATGGCCTCTGGTCTTTGCTTGGTTAAGAAATTGAAAAAAGGTTGATAGTTGACAACCGACAAATCACAAGGTTGTGACTTGCGATTACTCCTGAAATCTGAACTGTCATTAAATTAAAAAGAAATAGCAAAGAGAACTATTCTTTATTACAATTCAGTTTGTAATATAAGATCTTTTAGGGAAATTAATATGCATTATTTATAATTTATAATCTCAGGCTAGGAATACATATAAGTAGCGCGATACTGCTGTAACTAATTCAATGTCAACATTCCGGTTGTAAATTAAGTTTGAACGCTAAACTTTATCGAACTTTAAAATAACAAATAATTCAAGGTAAATAAATCGGATTGGTACTTCCTTTTTATATTGTAAGTTATTCTAGGCAGTAAATAGTAACAAACTACAACAGTGAACACGAAGTTAATATTTTTACATATTCTATGATGCGTATGATACTATTACTTTTGTTATGTAAATAACATTTTGCTCCTTTTTTGTATAATTTATGTTTGTCCTCCGCTCAAGATGCTCGTGAGACGTTTTACACGTTCTTTATGGAATACGGTCAAAATTGAAAAACGATACTTGTCATCTGAGCCCATCAAACCTGTAGAAGATGTTATGGATGGGGTAAATGCTCTGCAGGTGAATATAATAAATTTATATTTATTCATATTATATATTCATTCAGAGTATAAAATAAGCACAGGATTATTCGATATAACATGACATTCTATGTATATCTATTCATCAATAATAACAGTTGGCATTAGAATATGTCTGCACGAAAATTGTTATTTTGATAGTGAAATTAAATATATTTTGGTGGTAATTATCCATTGGCACTAGTCCCAATATGTGGTTTTTTTCTTAAGTATTTCACTTCATGTGTGATGTAATTATTATTAAACATTATCCAATTTTATAAACATATTTATGCTTGCAAATTGTATGTGCATATAAAAAAAATTACATTCTGTGAGCAAGTGAGCATACGAAGCACAGCACAGCAGAGCACCAACAAAAACCTTTAAAATACTTGAAAAAACTTGGTTTCATTTTACACTCATATCAATCTAAAATCTGTTTAAAATAAAGTTTTTGTGGCTATATATAGATGTGTTCTTGGTAATCAATATCTCTAAAATATTTCTGCTTTGCTGGAGGAGTAACCAGCTGGTAAAAGTGGAGACCCAGCTCCTGCCTTCTCAGAAATAAAAATTCATGCATAGATAAACTCCACATTAATCAACCATTAATTTTTTTCAGGATATTCTGGATAAAATCTATGGGTAGGTCTAATACCTTTCAATAGGTATATTATATCCTGTTCTGTTGCACAGGATTGTGGATAATGTATAGTAGTGGCTTGTGTTGTGTTTACTTTAAGTTGTTTACTACAGGTATATTTGACGTTGAAGTAACTAGTAGAAACCTCCTATGATATACTTCTGATTAATCATGAAACTAACCGATTTTACATACTCATAAGTAACCTTTTATCTTGTTACATTAATTTCATAAATAGAAGTGAGTGAAAACATGACAGTATCCACCAATCATTCAGACATGATGATTTTTGCTTTGACAGTATAAATTTTGGCAACTTAAAAAGATGCTGCATAATTAGTTGTGACTTCTATGATGATAACAAAGTATATAAACAATAGAAAGTTTTTTTTCCATAGGAGAGGAGGAAAACTTCAAAGTATGGTTAAGTAGTTGAATTTGATGACCATAAAACTACTTTAACAGATTATATAGTTTATATTTGATATGGACTCCGAATGACCAGTAACAGCATTAATGATTACTGAACACACAGACCTCCGACAAAATTGTTATTCTGGATCCAGGATGGTCGCACAACATCCATGTCAGAAATTTAAAGAAAAGAAAGAAAGTACCTTCACACCTGTTATTCCCAAAGAGGTAGGCAGAGGTGTGCTACTACTTCCACAACTCGTAAGTCCAGTAGATATACTAGAACATCCACTATTAGCCAAGGTACTTAGGCCCATGATGTCATAGGCGACAAGGCCCATGGCCACTTCGGGCACATTATGAGCAATTTCTCTTAAAGAAATCTTTTTTTGAAAGGTTGGTCAATGTTTTTTTTCTCCTAGGCTGCTGCCCTAGAAGAAGATATTTGTCTGCTCGTAGATGACAAAGACACGTTCATTGGAACTGCATCCAAACGAGACTGTCATAGAGTGGGGCCAGATGGATCGATTCCTCTCCACAGGGCCTTCAGTGTGTTCTTATTTAACAAACGTGGTGACATGCTACTGCAGAGGAGAGCAACGGAAAAGGTAAAAAAACTTATATAGTGAATTGGAACAAAAATATTTTTAAGGTTAATCAATATTGCGCGTGCACATAGATCGAGCAGTCTCGCGAGGCAATTGATATGAATTTAGTGTGGACGTGCCTCGGTCGGATTAATAAGCCGCATTGCGGCGAAATTGGGCCGTCACGACCAAGGAGGTAACTCTCGTTCATATGCCACCGGCGTAAAGTGACGTCATCGGTGTTGCGGTTTGTGAGTAGCCGATTGGGTGGGGGAGGTGAAAAGGAGGGTAACGCATCGCCATAGTAATGTTGATGTTCATGGGCGTCGGTAGTCGTCGCCTCGGCTCGGATCGCTTGTTTGTCCCGCTATACTATAAAAAATATGTGAAAAATGCCGCGCGCTGCGTTTTTACGATGTCATCGAACCTGCCGTGATGGCCGGCGACAATCTTCTCGCGCGGCTGCTCGCTCTGTCTCGACGCGACTGTTTATATAATCCTTATCATTAGACTGATGACTACATGAGAAACGTAGAGTTTTTCTTGCTTCTATTCAAGGTGAATAAGGTGTCCCAAAAACAACAAAAAGTCCCGAGAGCTTCGGTTTCTTTTTGAGATGAGAGAAAGAAAAAAACATTTGGGGCACGTTTTATGAAAAAAATATTTGTAAAGCCGAACGTAACGCACACGTCTTTTGGGCAACATTCGCTTGAGGATCGTGTTCGCTCCTAATGAGTCTCCAGTAACTCCAGTCACGTGTCGAAGCTGTCACACAGTTTTTCATTCAAGGGACATATTTAGTAGGTGACTATATTTGATAGCATAGGAGGACAAACAAGCAGTAGGAGCCATTTTTTGATTTCCAATGCCCATTAATATGTTTCGGATGCAATTGCCCGTTAGCATCTGCATGTCCTTATACAACCACCCACCCGATCCCCCCACCAATGGGCCACCGGCTGCTCACAAACCGCACGAAACGCGACATGTGTCATGTGAGCGAGAGATACCTCCCCGGTCGTGGTGACAAAATTTTGTCGCAGATAAATATTCGTTCTACTTGAGATCGTTCTCCTTCACCTCATTCGCCTCCAATAGGCCATTTGCACCTTCATAGACATAAAACGCAACACCATAGCCACCACTTCACGAGGGTACTGTGTGAGCGATAGGTACCGCCTCGGTCGTGCTGGCTTGTAGATCTAGCGACAGCCTGTGAGTGTTCTGTCAGGTGACGTATCCGGACTACTACACGAACGCGTGCTGCAGTCACCCGCTGTTCGTGGACGGCAAGGCCGAAGACGTGATCGAAGCGGCCCAGCGCCGGCTCCACTTCGAGCTGGGAATACCCGTCGAACAGGTAACGTATTTCTCAGTTTTCCATGTAAAACTTCTTTACACACCCTTGACTTGGGGAGTAAGCTGGTGAATGCGTGACGAGAGCGTTACGTAGAGATTTTAAGTTAGTAAAGAGAGAGAAAAAATGGGTTGCACGGCAATTGAGTGAGGCGCAGCTAGTCTGTACTAATAATATAAAGTCAAAAAATTTGTTTGTGTGTTTGAACGTGCAGATCTCTGTTAAAAGGTTGTCCTTGTGTTGAATAGTCCCTTTACCGAGGAACGCTACGACTAACAGGACCGGAGTAACGCAGGTGAAACTGCGGGGTGATGGTAGATGGGGCATGCCGTCACCAGTCCAGTATCTGTAACTAAAGGCGTAATTCTATTTGCGTTGCTAATTGAGGTCGTGTCATCCCTACCTATTTAAGTACATAATTAACTGCAATATCTACGACACAACTTGTGCTACACTAACATGCACGTGTAGGCTAACTAGATGTTGTATATTTAGAACACAATTACTAATTAAAATACCTTAACAACTCGCATAACACACACTTCCACACACAGTCCTGTACTGTGGCGTTTATCGCAGCTTGTGATTTCTGATGGCCCATTTGAAGAGTGATTTCAGCTGGACGGAGGGAGAGCAAATCATTTGTACGACAATTCTGCTTAGGGGCTTCGATAGTCATGAAAAGGCTCGCAACTTCTCGTTTTTACCCCACTATAAAAAAGACATTTATTCGTTGTCACTTTATTTCACTTGATTCTCATAGTCATCACATAAATCGTGCTCAGAATTTTTTTATAATACAGGGGTGCAAACAAGCATTATTGTCAAACAGATGCCTCCCCCACCAACAGGCCACTGGCTGCTTACTGTAACAAAATCACACGAAACGCGAAAAGGTATCCGCCACTTTACCGCGATAGTATGCGAGCGAGCGTTGCTAACCGGCCGTGCCGGCCCAATTCCTGACGCATACAGTTGTTGTAGATGGAGCGCGATTTTTTCACTTACCTGACGCGCGTGCACTACCACGACCCCGGGGACGGCGTGTGGGGCGAGCACGAGATCGACTACATCCTGTTCCTGCAAGGCGACTTCAAGGTCAAGCCCAACTCCAACGAGATATCCGAGTACTGCTTCGTGCCCAAGAACGAATTCAATGCGTGAGTTATGTTGTAATTTTTACCCGGCCGGTAGGGTTATATCTTGAGCCAGGGAAATCGCAGATCGTATTAGGATTAGTCCCTACTCTAAGGGTGTCGTTCGGACTGTTTGTAGTCGAACGTATGTGCTGTTGTCTGTCTTCATGTGGGTCTAGGGTGTAGTGTATGTTTTGCAAACGTCCCCGGGTGCATCCGGATGTCCCTACACCGGATGTGCGGTGACATGCCTGAGAGTGTGTTTGCTGGTAATGTAGGACAATTGTCGTGATGCGGTCGCATTCGTCGTGTCGTGTCTGTCGTCAGAATGTGTCTGGGACGACGACCCGTGATTGTCACACAGTGTTATTGGATAGATGACGTTAAAAATTAAACATGGCGGCTGTGCGACGCCATTGCACATAGTGAAATCATTATTTTTTCTCGAATCTTACATCATAATGAATTTGAACCCCACAGGGTTCAAATTTAAGGATGAAGCACAAGATATATCATGATTATCACTTATATATTTTTTTCTAATGTTGGGAACCGCCGCCGCCGGCTCTGGATAATGTGGCGTGATCGCCGCATCAGCCGTATACTAACAACTCAAGGCATGCCAACGGCCGCTTATGGTGAGGTGCAAACGAGTAATAGGAGCCCTTCTACGACTACCGACGCCCATGAATATCAGCATAATTACTGTGCCGATGCGTTGCCTCCTTTTCACCTCACCCCCAAATGGGCCACCGGCTACTCACAGACTGCACGATACGCGACACTGTAGATGTTACTTGTTGAGATGAAAATCTCAATCAAATCTCACGCTCGAGCTAAAAATAGCTGCCATTGTCTGCTCTCATTATAACTTATCCAATTTATTTTTGTTTCATTTATTTTTATTTTTATTTATCACAAAATTACGTTATTAAATGTCGTAAAATTTTGCCGCAGGTTTATACCCACCCTCGAGGGACCGCTGACGCCATGGTTCAACATGGTGCGTCGCCATCGACTAAAGCTGTGGTGGGACAACCTGCATCGTCTTGAAGATTTAAAGGAAACAGACAAAATTCAAAAGTTTTTGACTGAGAAATAATTTTGCAATGGAAAATGTATACAGTGTATTTAGCCTAGTTTTATCAAATATTTTATATATCTTATAATGTTAACGTTTAGGTAACCCACACGTAATTAGAAAAAGAGCTCAAGCAGAGTAGTACTACACAACAGACTCATTCATGAACAGTATTTTTTTGTTATTTAAAAGATGAACATTTCCAGCATTACGTGGTGCAGTCGCCGTTAAGGTGAGAACTTTGCGATCTGCAAATATTCTTTTTTTCTTGTTTAATAATCAAATAAACGTGTCTATTTATTTTACTAATTAATCGGCACAGCTCTTATATCAATAAGGTTGCCTCACATTTCACTTTGTGAATGCTATCATTAGAAAGAAGTCATTTAATAAGAAGATAGGTTTTTTCGACGTGGCGTGACTGATATTTATTACTTTGGAATGTATAAATTTCATCCATTTTATTATGCCACAGCTAAAATTCTTTATAACGATTATGTAAATTGTTTAAAAATCTGAATATTTTCATTCTGATTTTTAAGAGCCACAATTTTATTAATAACTATAATTTAAACGGAATAGTTAACGAAGCTACGTGCATAATTTTACAATTACAAATGTTGGGCCTGTTTATGGATAGGTACAATTGTTCTTGTGTTATGGTAATTATGAAAATCTGGTGCAAATAGAAACTGGTGCTTGAAATAAACTATGATAATTCTTGTTGAGTTTTTAATTGTGAACACCTACTAATTTTAAGAGTATCCTATAATACAATTCTTGATAAATTAATCGGTAATCAAACTTGAGATGAATGTTGCAATGTTCCACAGAAAATACCCTATTTCTTGTAAAATGATAAGTGTAACAGTTCTCACACAGTAAAGTAGAAAAAAAAAATTACAAGTGAGACAACGATAAAAATATTATTTCTACAAATCTTCGTTCGAGATTCAATATTTTAAAGCAATCGAATAAGACAGTCCAAATTTGTAAGAAATTCCATGAATTGATCATAATATCAGCGCAAGAATTATTTAACATTTCCACAATAAGTGGATATACTATGAAAGTCCATTTGAGGGGGGGTTTTCTTTCCATACATAACATCACTATGTTATCAGTCATTAATTGCTTAAGCATTCCGGGCTTTACAACAGTCTTACCCTTAATAAAATAATATAGTTCAATGAAAATGTTTACCAGATGTTATATTTTGATTTACGTCAAATAGCGATATGTAGGGAGTTCTTTTTTTACTTTTCTAAAAACATTGAATATTTTGAATACAAAAATGGAATCACCTTACGCACCCTTATCGGGAGTAGGGGGTTTCAAAATTTTCCCATTTCCTTTCGTGAATATTGAAGGGCCCCTAAGAAATATCACGCCGAACATCATACAGCGAAAATAGTATCCACAGTACAGTGAACTTTCAAGCTGGGTGTGATTCTTCGTCCACAGCTGAACAAGTCGTCAACCTGAGGTTCTAACCTCAGATCATCCGATTTTGCCTACTGCTCTTCAACATTGTGCTGTCCATGCCTTAAGGTTAGAACGGGTGCAAAAACGATTTCTATGGCATATTACATATTCCGTTGGCCAGGTCTATAGTATAAGATCTTACAAGGCTAGATTAGATAGAAACACGAAATTGATTTGGTATTGGAAATCTGGAAATATTTTGGTACATATTTCCAATACCAAATCAATAAAAAATATAAATCAAAATTGCCGAAACAGACATTTAATCTTTACAGTAACTGTTCAGATAGACACTTTTGGTGTTGCATTGGCAGCAATAGAATAACTTTATTTAGTGTGTTGTCCTGTTTAACACCGGAAATCATTAGACCTACCATGGCCACCACAACTACATTCTCACAACCATTCTACCAAATCGTTATTCTTTCCTGTTAGCAAGTTAATAGTGTTTTCCTGGTCACAGAGCAGATACCATAGAGATGTCAATGATAGAGAAGGAAAGCCAGCAAAAAACGCAAGCGACTATGTCGAAAGTGACAGCAGGTGTAGGACGTTGTCCGGCTCACTTTATTTCATTCATTTCTCTCTGCGCATGTGACATTAGATAGAAAAACATAGAACTGCTTTCACGTGTCCTCGTATATTATCTCTAAGGTTACCAGGCTCACCGTGCCATTTTTTTTAATTATGAACGTGTCTATAAAGTAATAGATTATAATTTGTTAAGGTAACAAGTGCTGTATGGGGGCAGCCTAAGAATATCCTCACCCTCCATCCAAGCCCGTGATGTAGAAGTCGTCAAAGGGCAATAGTCTCTTAACAACGAAGAGGCATCATCGAGCTGATTGTTCGGTGTCCCGTCTGTCTCATAGGGACAGTGAAATAGACGCGATTACCGGACGGCGTTCGCACTGATTGATAGCGGTACCATCAATGGGATCGGCGACAGACAGCAGTGGCGCCGGTACGAAACCTAATCTGCGATTGCCAATCCGCCTGCTCAGCGTGGCAATTATGAGTATTAACCTCAAATGGACGACAGCAATAGAATTCGGTCCCTAGTTCCTGGTAGTTTCACTAGTCTTGGCCACTGTAACGGTGAAACAAGGGGTGCTAAAAACCTCCGGGCTACGAATCGCTACCACCGTTTTGACCTGAATACGTATAACGGACGGACGCTCAGACTAAATAACCACTAGGTTGAGCTGGAGGTGTAACAGGACAAAATCCGATGGTACGTTCTGGGGCTATGTGAAGTCCGAAGACAAGGCGAGGACACCATAACTCTGCCATCGGGACAACTAACCCGCTTCAGGGAAAACGACACTCCATCACTAGGCGGCGTGGGATTCCTCGTGAATAAGTCCCTCGTAGACAACGTCGTCGAAATCTCTAGTGTGTCGGATAGGGTGGCGTATCTCATACTTAACTCAATAAGAGGTAGATATAGCCTTAAAGTGAAACAAGTATACGCACCAACCTCGACACATTCCGATGACGACGTGGAGACAACCTATGAGGATGTCTTAAAAGCCTTACAAAACACCTGTAAGGCCCACTTCAACGTTGATATGGGAGATCTTAATGACGGGAGTACGAAATGGTGTCGAATCGAGTCTGGGACCAGATGGAGTCGGAAGACGAAATCGTAGGGGGCAAGTGCTAGTAAACTTCCTCGAAACGGAGGGCCTCTTCTTTATGTATTCCTATTTTAAGAAGAGGTCCCATAGGAAGTGGGCATGGCAGAGCCCCGATACTGTGACAAGGAACGAGATTGACTTTATTATGACGGACCGAAAGCATATATTTAGGTATGTCTCCGTGATCAACAGATTTAAAACCGGAAGTGATCACCAACTGGTTAGAGGCTCTCTGAATATAGCCTATATTATTCGATGCGAGTGTGTCCGATTAGTACAGGCGACACCCCGACCTAATTTCCGACTAAAGATGGTAGGTTCCAGAAACTCCAACTGGAATTAAAAAAAACCGGTTCGATACCCTGGATAGGTCGGAAACTGCAACAGAAATTCATGAGGCCATGAGTGGCGTGATTGATTGTATGCGGGGCGTGGGTGAAGGATATTGTAGGAGTAAGTATACGAGCAGGAGAGCTAAACTCTCATATGAGACGCTTAGACTTATAAGGGAACGCAGAGCACATAAAGATGTTACGTCTGCGATGTCAAGCTTATTTCAAAGCGAATCCGCAAACCAATCTGACGAGACCCTCGCAGCTCAAATACGCAACAGGTTACCGAAGCCATTGAACAGAATAGAGGGTCGAAGGTTTTTGTGGAGAAGCTTGGAAGAAGTCATCTGACAAAGTTTAGAACTGATTCTGGAGTTACCGTATCTTCTAAGCCCGGGATCTTGTCTGAGGTATAAGCTATCTATAGCACGACGTTATATACGTCGCACGCTCCTCATCCCGATATTATAAACAACGATCCGCGTGCAAGCCTGACACGGCATTTGTCAGGCGATCTGACGGACGTCAGCTTAAGTGAGATTAGTCTGCTCTTGCGCAGCTTAAAGGAGGAAAAGCTCCGGCTAGGGATGGATTTTCAGTCGAACTTCTCAAAGCAGGAGGCGACCGGTATTAAGAGAGCTAAGAAAGATTTTTAATTTCGTCCTTCAGCAGGGCGTACCTCCCAAGGCTTGGAAGTGACGTTGATTCGTTTAGTTTTAAAGTCATAAATCACTTCTTCAAAATTGCAGACCAGTTTCACTTCTCGGTCATATTTACAAGTTGTTCTCAGGAGTCTTGACGAATCATTCCACCACAAAGCTTGACGAGTTCCAGCCACCGAAACAAGCTGAGTTTCGCAGAGGATTTAGCACCACGGACCACAATTTTCCCATAAGGCAAGTCGTAGAAAAGATACATAAGTACAATCAGCCGCTATGCCTTGAATTTTTGGGCTATGAGAAAGCTTTTGACTCTGCAGAAACCTGGGCTGTTCTGGAAGCTTTACAGGAAGTCGGGTCGATTGGCGATACGTCGAAGTACTGAGAAAATTGTGTGACGTCGCTTTTATGTCCGTTCTGATTCCGGGAGGTCAAACAAGGCTAATCCAATTGCATCGAGCAGTGGGACAAGGGATGTTATGCCCACGAAGCTATTCACTAATGCTTTGGAGGACGTCTTTAAGACTTTAAACTGGACAGAATGCGGCATAAATGTTAACGGCTAGTACCTATCACATCTTCGTTTGCCGACGATATCGTTGTGTTGGCCGAAACGTTGGAGAGCTTGCAAGAAATGTTACACAGCCTAAATGAATCCTCCCGACGTATTGGCCTTAATATGAACTTGGACAGGACAAAAGGTATGTTCGACGAACACGTTACCTAGGCCCGTCAACGTCGATGGTGCTACTCTCGAAGTCGTAGATGACTACGTCTACCTTGGGTAATTATTGCAATTAGGTAGATATAACTTCGAGAAGGAAACCGATAGAAGTATTCACTTCAATCACTCAAGATTAGTGGTACTAGAACCACTTAATTCTTCATTGTTAATCTTTAGTAATTTGGAATTTATTAAGGAGACATTAGCTCCAGTGTCATATATACCAAAAACTTCAATTTTTTTATTAATTATGAATTTTACATAATTAATGGCGGCACTATTAGTTTTTTATCTCCATGTTTTAGTTCGCATTCTACTTCAGAATTGTTAACGACTCTCATTCGTTTTTTTTTCTTTTTCACCATCAACTATAGGTTTGAACCAACATGATTCTTCTGAATGGAAACGTCTACCCTTATTTAGTTTTCCACATATGTTGCAATTTTCCTTATTCATCTTAACAACATATGTCTTCTTGATAAATTTCTTCTTTGTGACCAAGTGTTCCATCTTGTCGAGTACACTAAATAAATCTTTAATGTGTACAATATAATTTTTGTTTGCTCTGTCCGTTATGTAGTCTGGTAAACCTGCAGCAATAATATCAATAAAGGGTCCCGGATCAACAGAACAAAAGAACAGTTTTTTGTAATCACACCACTTATATGTCTTTGGGTTAAAATGTATGTTAGCAACATTTGTCGATATTTCGCCGAAAAACTATTAATTTTCTCTCGTCGCCAATAAAATGGTACAACCAATTCGAAGAATGAAGCAAAACTATATTTTTACTTAAGCACCCTACACACATACAATATTAATAAATGTCAATCAAAACAAATACGTAGCACGTATTACAAAAAAATGAGCTACTTAAATCTTAGTAGATTATCTGTGGTTCAAGGCTTGGTCTGAATCAAGGTTTTTAACAAAGATTTACATATTCATATCATTGCACGATGGGGGACATCTTACCTCACGCGCACAGTAAACTGACAACCATGCTGTCACCTTTTCTTGCAATGTGTGAGTACCCAGCGGCCCATTGGATGGGACTGCAATGTTTCTACATGACAATAATGCCAACGTCTATGAGCGTTGGTAGTTGTCAAAAGGCTCTGATGGCTCGTTTGCCCCCTTATACTATAAAGAAAATTTTACGATATTTTAATGATGGTAGTATTGGATTTTGTGTTTCTGCCATATTTGTTAGCATTGTTATATTGGTTGGCTTTGGAATTTGAAATTTTTGTTTTAGACACGCTCTCATCTGTGTGTCTGTAGAGAGTGGGGTCTATAGAGAGCTACAGACCCCACTTGTTCCAATGCTGCTTTTATCTGGAAGCATAGGCTCTGGCAGGCATATGCTTGTTAAAGTTGCATATAATGGTAATGTCAATTTATTTACTAATTTTATATCTGTCTGTTTTCTGTTATAGAATGTCTTTCTATTCATTTCTGAGAAATAAGAAATTATGTTTACTTAGGTACCTAGTATTTAGTTCACATCTTCTGATAGACATCAAAGAAAATAACAAGCAATTGGGTCAGTTGGTTAAAACATACCCATCCCATGTAGGCTATAAAAGCTTTTTTATATATTTCTGTAATAAAAATCTGAATCATATGAAATTTTATTATATTTAGTAAACTGAAAGTAATGACAAGTAGCACTATATTCATATTACGAACTCTTTATACTCATATTACGAAACTTTTTATTTTATGTGTTCGTGTTCGAAAATGTATGGCATCGCTTCCAAGACACTGGCAGTGTTGCCAGGAGACCTGATTCAGGTAGAGTTCGCATAACAACGACTCATGAGGATCGGTACATCCAACTAAGTGCTCGCCGTGATCGTACAGTAACGGCCCGTAAGTTACAACACCAGCTACGGCTGACAAGGGGTACCCGTGTCAGTGATCAAACTATAACATAATCGATTGCACGAAGATCAGCAAACGTCAAGACGACGAGTTGTTCGAATTCCTCCGAGCAGGGTTCAACGTGCAAACTGATTAAAATTCTCCCCTCAATACTTATACTAGGGGATTAATCAGTGGCAAGGTATTTTTTACAGACGAGTGCGAAGTAAAATTTCTTAAGGATGATCGGCGTGTTTCCACAGAAATATATATATATATATATATATATATATATATTAACCAATAGTTATCCATATATGATAATTTATTTATAAGACTTAAAAAAATATTTATTGAGTAAGAAGAACAAGAAATAAAGCATTTCTTTCATAACTTTGTTGCTTTGTTAAAAAAATCGTCATTTAATTTAATCGCTAAATGCATTCTGTCATGGAAATGTCAACATTGATTTAAAACCTTGTGTTGGCTACCTCCTGGAGGTCAATACAAGGAAAAGTCACATTTCAAAATTAACACGCCTAATTTTGAAATGTGACTTTTCCTCAGAGGTGAGAATATGATCGCTTCGATAGCCCGTTGCATATTTGAGCAGTGGGGGTCTCAGCGTACTAGTTTGCGGATTCGCTTTGAATTTGTTTATGTCACATAGGAAAACGATAAAGTGTAAGCAAAGGCTGACAGCTATCTGTAAAGGTTACGTCATCACTAGCATAAGCCAGTGATGTCGTATTCAAGCCTAAACCATCGAAAAATTTAAACAATCAAAATAATCATCGAAAAAATCAAAACTGTTCAAATTGTTGTTGAGAAATATAGAATAAAAATAAGTGTTACAAACTGAACAATTCCCATTACATTTTACTCAAAAACAAATTCGAAACTCAAAAAATTTTGTTCAATACTAATGTTAAACGAAAATAAAGTGTATGTGAATATCGACTAGGCCAGCAATATATTTTTTTATTTGTTATCAGCTTGTTGCTATCTTATCTACAGATCAATATGTGAAGAATATGAAATTACTCAGAATCCTCTAATATTTACTGATTTTCTTTATTTGACTCTGACGTGCGCCGATATTAATAATAAATTCGCAAAAATTTACATTATTACTAAATGATATAAGATATATACATGTATAAACTAAAACACCTATGACATCATACCTAGCAAAGCATGAATAAATAATAATAAAATTGTCTTTGCAGTAATTATATGAATTTATAAAATTTTGATGGTGTTGTCCTTGTAAATTGAAATCAAAACATCGTTAGACATCGAGTAGAATATACTTTCACAGAAATGTCATTCTAATAGCCATTGATTCACTAAATTAACTATGTAATGCATATTAGGAAGTTATAAAAGCGGCTAAGAATCCAAAAGTTCCCAATGTGTCCATACACTGAAATAAATAAACTATTTTTGGTTTTAAAAAGAGAATCACTCACTTGCTGTGGTTTGTGTAGCCCTAAATACACATATTCTGGAATTGGTCTGTATAAAATACTGTCGCAGCCTTAAATCAGTATTAAATTACCTAGGGCGATAGCCGATAGGTGCTTAGTAAATTAGTTTAGCTACATCATCATTATCAGCCCTTATCCGTCCACTACTGGTCATAGGCCTTTTTCGAATAACGCCAAGCTATAACCGATCTCCTGCTACTCGCATCCATCCCGGACCGGCTACTGCATGGAGGTCATCTTTGCTTAGCTTATTGCTAATTAAAATAGAAGCCTTTTCATTCGTTTAATAATAATCAGATTATTTTTATAATATAAGATAAAATTGGGAATACTAAAACTAATGTCTTAAGTTTACGCGAATGTTAGTCATTACAATAAAACTAATTTTACGGATTTTATCGGGGTTTATTTAATTATTTATATAGCCCGACGTTTCAGAAGTTTAACAGCAACCATGGTCACGGGTGGACTGCTTCTGAAACGTCGGGATAGATAAATAATTAAACAAACCGCGATAAAATCCGTAAAATTAGTTTTATCGTAATACTAGAATAAAAACAAAAATCATTATTTTTCAAACATTACAATATAAAAATAAACTGTACTTGCTAAATATCTCATTAAACTTAATGCCGAAACATCAAATTATATATAAATTTGCTGTCAAACATTTATGAATTAGTATTTTCAAGGCAGTTAGAAAATAAGAAACACACTTATCATATTCTTTAAAATTAATACCTATTTCAAAAGAAATAGAAAATATTTTGTCAATACAAATATCGATTACAGTGTAAACAACATCGATATTAGGTTTAGGCAAACTGACAATTGACATACGTGCTACGAGCGGGAGCAACCCTAAATTCTTTTTGCTTTCAAGATGGTGAGTGATTGTGATTGTATTACTTTTATTTCGTAAAATACGAAATTTAGTAATAATTTGTCATCAATTACTTTCAATAAATGATTATTTAATGTCTATTTACATATTAATTACTAGTCCGTTTCAATACAAAGTTTAATGTAAAGCCTTGGTATTACAATTCGTATCTACGAGCACTTCGACCTCGTGGCCATTAATCTAACACAATACTATTTTATTTTAGCCGCCCAAGAAGGACGCGAAGTCTTCGGCTAAGCAGCCTCAGAAAACCCAGAAGAAAAAGGAAGGATCAGGCGGAGGCAAAGCCAAGAAGAAGGTGCGTAATGTAACATGCTTAGATTGAGGTTATATTGTGTGTAGTCGTAAACTGGTGTTCTATAATTTTGCTCTTTTTATTATACCCATGTGATTAAGAACTAACGACAACTGATGGAATTATTTTATATTTTCATTTCCCTAACATTTCTTGGTAATGATTAATAATGTTTTTCTATTTAACTTTGTAGAAGTGGTCTAAAGGAAAAGTTCGTGACAAGCTTAACAACCAGGTTTTGTTCGACAAGCCCACATATGAAAAGCTATACAAAGAAGTGCCACAATACAAGCTGATCACTCCAGCTGTAGTGTCCGAACGATTGAAGGTCCGTGGCTCACTGGCGAGACGAGCACTCATCGAGCTTAGAGAAAAAGGTAAATATAGTGTTCTGTGAATCCTCACATATAATGATATGCATGGTGCATATCCATGCACACTATGACTTGAGATTAAAGCTAACTAGAATGTAGTAGTATTTTTTAGTTGTTGCAAAGAAGAACCATTTAATTATGGTTGTATGGGTATTTCTTCTTTTGATGGTGTGTCAATTAATGTAAAATAATTTCAGTTCCTTGTTTGTGTAATAGGGTAGTTATTAGGGTATGCGAGCTTAAGGTTTGTACATTTGCTGGTGGTTTATAGAGAAGCTAATTGGGAACAACAGTAAGGAGGAGTGTGTGACCTGTAAAAATTTTGTAGTAATTTTGTTAATTGCTGTAAATAATGTGCATGATAATAACTTGAATTCATGGATTCTATGTACCGTATGTATATTTAATTGAATAATGCACTTTTAATACCCATTAATAACAGAAAGCTTAATTATATGGTACCATAATTATGGTCAATCCCTGAAGTGTTTGAAGTAGTTACTCATTACATGTTTAAATATTAATTGGTCTTTTGGGGTTCATAATTCTACATTTCAATACCAACGTTACATTTATTGCGAGTGCAATGCACACCATTATGGATATAATTTCATCTCACATGAGCTTTGCATTCAGTCTACCAATCTATAAAGTAACTAAGTGCACCAGGATAGTAAATATTCAATAACATTAAAAACTTGTAATTGTACTATACTAAAGTGCACCAAGTTCAATTTTATTCAGCCTTATTTATTTTGTTCTGTGTAATATGGAGGAATAAGATACTTAAGTGCCTAGACATAGTCTTCCCGATTTGTTTTCACTATGTTGTACTCATACCACTGCTAGAAATATCTATCAATGAGCAACGACATGTGATCACCTGCCACTCCCATATTTAGGGATATGTTAAATAAAAAAAATGATTATAATTAACATGTTAAATAGCATGGCAGTCAAATGTTGTCTTACTAATATTCATTTTAATTTGGTGTTCAGTGTAATAACAGAGACATATTTTATATGATGATCATTTCCTCTGGAAAACCCATGACAGTAAAATACTGATATATTGAGTCTGATATTTGATAAAATACTAAACTAGTTCATTTCAATACTTACGTAGAACATACAACTAATCTACAAATAACTACATTTGCAGGACTTATCAAGCAGGTAGTTCAACACCATGGACAGGTGATCTACACAAGAGCGACTAAGGGTGATGATCCTGTGGCGTAATTCTTAGGTTTAACAATTAAAAAAATATAAAATCATAAAATGTTTCTAATTTTATTGCTGACAACATGAAGAGAAGAATATTTTTCTTAAATAGTACCACTTAGTTCAGCCAACTGGCTATTGTCTGTATTGCTAGCAGCAAAAGCTAATGTAACTCATATGAACATAATCAAGAATGGGCAGAAGTAATGTCTGTATAAGTGCAATCCTAGTTGATATTAGTAAAAGTTTCTTAAGTACCTTATAGATGCAGATGCACAGAATATTTTCCTACATACAGTGTTATCCTGATCTCTCTCCTGATCTGACCAAGAGAAATTGTTATCAAATAATACTTTGTCACTATATTTTATATACACGCTGTCCAATATAATAGGAGGAATTATATCTAATTGGATTCTTTTTAAAAGACCTGGGCTAGCAATAATGATAGCCTGAGTTTTTGTTGGGTTAAGTTTTAAGCCATGCTCATGACTACAATTGGAGATGGAAATGAGGTCGTTAATGAGATAAATAGCTGAGTTAGGATAATCTAGAGTAGCCTGTGTATAAATTTAGAGATCATCTGCATACATGTGATACTGAGATGATAGATTGTTACTTATAGAATTTATAGAGAGAGAGCAAAGGGGAGAGAACACCACTGGTAAACCTGTGGACATATCATACCATTCTTATATGATATCCACTTTGAGCCGGTGCCGACGACCCTTTCGTTAGCTCTGAAACCAATTCATACATGTCGGAGATATGTTATTAGATGTTAGTGAGCTTACCATAAGTTCTAAGTCTACGGAATTAAATGCATTAGTAAAATATTACTAGATTTTACTAATTTTTTTTTAGTCAAAATTGTAATCTTTTTATTGTTCATCCCAAGTCTGATGCCCTCCGTTATCTTAGTTAAGGCAGTTGATGTACTGTGCCCTGTTCTGAAACCAGACTGGAGGGGGTCAAGATCATTTTTGAATATATATAGACTTAATTGCTGGTATATTAGTCTTTCAAGAGCTTTAGACAAGAAGGGAAGGGTAGATATACGTCGATAATAGGCAGGAAATGTGGGCTTAGCATTTCTAGGGAGTGGATAAATAAAACATTTTTCCATATTTCAGGAAAAGTCTGTGTAAATATTGAAGAGTTAAAAACATGTGTTATAACTGGCAGGATGATGTCAAGAATTGGAATAATCATGTTTCTACTGATACTGTCGTTCCCTATAGCATTTGATGTAATTGATAAGATTGCCAATTTTACATCATGATCACCTAAGGGCTGAATAAGGAAAGGGTTGACACTGAAGAGGGAGATTGAATGGAGGAATAGTAGTACTAAGTAATTTGGCTAACAAAATCACAAGGAGAGGAAAAATGTTGATTAAGTAGCTTAATCTAATTTTAGAGAACATGAAGATTGGGACTTTCCAATTCCTAAAGTTTTAAGAAACTTCCACACTTCGCCTGTACCTCCATTCTCCACAGACTTATGTATATGACGTCTCTGTGCATCTCTACATAATGTATTGCACCGATTCCGAATCGTTTTATACTTTTCTTTCATAATTTCTGAATTATTTTGTCTCAATTTGGATTTCGCAACATTTTTCATTTTAATTAAATCTGATGTCATCTGTAAGCCAAGGTGTACGCATGTGCTTTATTTTAATGGAACGGACTGGAGCATGCCTATAATATAAGGTGATGAGATGTTTATTAAAAATGTATACATTCTCATCAACAGAGCTGGGTGTAATTAAGTCAGACCACTGAATGTTCTGGGCATCTAATAACAAAAGGTCAGTATTAATGTTCTTAAAAATGTGCTGTATCCGAACTTTGGTTTTAAGACATAAGAGAGGTAGAGAAGATCATGATATAAAAAGGAGTGTGTTGCATAGTTGTAAACAAGATTTGAAGAGAAGAGATAATTATCAAATTAGAAGGGAGGGTGTGCAGCCAGGAATGTATGTGTAGCTGTGAGCAGCAAACACATGTATGTCAGATGATTCAACGATCGACAGCAAATTGATCTAGAATCATTTCTTAGCAAACAAGTGTTGAAGTCGCCCATTATAATTGTGTGAGGGTACAATTTTGTGTATTGTTCCAAAGTTACTTCGAAAGAAGCAAAATAATTTATTTGTACAGATGGACTATAAAAGACACCAAGGAGGACCTTCACATGACATAGTTGAATTTCAATCAGAAGGTGTTCAGCCGCATCCGTAGGAGGTGGATTTGTTGACATATTAAGTATCTGGTAAGGAATCTGAGACCTGAGGCAAAATGCAACGTCTCCCCCAACTCTATTCGTACGGTCATTTCTGATACCACAAAACCCTGGCAGAGAACCAGAACAACAAAACCAACAGAGAAAAAAAATCAGTAAACATTATGCACCTACAAATATAAGTTATAAGTGGCTGTTTGTACTAATATGCTGACATTGGAGAGTAATAAGGAAAAATGTCTTCGACACATGTGTCATGACATGACATTTGACAGCCACAACAACTTCGAGCAATTACAGATGTTATATGCAAAATCATCGTTTTTTTGTCTTTATTACAGTACTTATTGTCTAATACACTTATTAAATATTACCGATATCACACTATACTACATATTTAAATCATTGATCAATCTTCAAAGCATCTAAGTAAAGCAGAAAAAATTAAGTGTAGGGTACATAATTAGTGTACTTACTAAAACAGGAAATAGAAATGCTACTTTTGCCTTGCTCTTTTGGTTCGAGTGATTGATTGGTGAGAGAAGCTACCTTTTTATTTGCTAGAACGGATGCCGAAGCACTGGGAGCACAGACATCAGTTGTAGGGCTGGGTATGGCTTCTAACTGCACCATGCTGAGCGCACGGTAGCGAGAGCCCTTCGGTGCCACGACGTAGATGCATCCATCCTTCGTCCAGCACTACGAAATTCCGAACCGCTGACGTGTTTCAACAAAGACCTAGTGCCCGCCTCTTTTTAAAAACTCCGACAATGTCACGCCATTGCCTTTTAATCCAGTTTTAGCAAACCACACTTTATTGCGTAGTGTGACATCATCAAATTCAATCAACAAAGCCTAGGCCTGTTAAAATATCCATTTGCTGCTGTAAGGAATTCAAGGCAAAGACGACAAATGTCTTGAACACTTGGAAATCTTCCGCGAGCTGGTTGGAATGTCCTGGAGCCTGACTTGATAGTGAAGACTCCTGAAGATCTTGCTCAAATTCGGTCATCTTTTTATGAAAAAAAAATGGGACCTTTCACACATTGATTGCTTAATGGAGTCAATCTTGCCTTACGAAAATTAATTGGTTTTTAAGATATAGAATTTTGATGAAAGAAGTGTAGTTTTATTAAAGAATGAGTTGCTGGTAGGTCACTTTATTCAGTGGTGCGTATTAAGTTAAAATAGGATGACTAAATATAATATACTCAAAAATACGAACCGTTTGCCACGAAGTTCTGGATCAATACCTTGCATTACAGCCGCCAGAGCGCACACACCGGCCCCATCAGCCACCAGTCTTTCATGTTCCAAAAGGTCTATGACATCTCTGGCTACGTACAGCCAGCCAAATTAGGTACAAACATATAGTCTATGTAAAAATAAATAATAAAAACCTCAGTAAAAACTCTTTGCCATTTCTCGATAATTTTTTGGCATGATCAACTGCTTCCGCCAGAGTGTCGCCACAAATCATCACTTTAGCACCTAATTCACAACACCGTTGAGCACTTGCCGGTGAAGCCAGGGCTGGCGTCGCCACTGTACGTGTGTATGTATATATATTACTACCTGAATGGTATGTAAACTTGAAGAGGTTTTTTGTTTTTCAGGCAATGAGATTAGAGTTTGTGGTCAGCAGTGATTGAAAAGGGCGCTGATGATGATTTTCAATATGAAATTATGTAGGTACTTACTCAGTTGGAAACAAAATTTAGCATGTGAAGATACTAAATGTACCACTAAGGGGTAACTGTACCTGTATATTCCTAAAATATTAAATAAAAATATTGATCGTTTAGGTATATAGGTACTAGTTGAGGAAGAGGTAATGGCGTGCTGCATTGGAGGCGGTAGTGCCATGCATGTGCATGACACTACATCCCCCTATGTAACGGAATTGGGCCGGCACAACCGGGGAAGTACCCCTCGCTCACTTGGTACCGGCGTAAATGGACATCGCCGCTGTCGGGTTTCGTGCGATTTGCAAGTAGCCGGTGGCCCATTGGGGAGGGATGATAGGAGGGAAGCGCATCTGCGTAACAATCCTGCGAAAGTCCATGGGGGTTGGTAGTCCTTATAAGGTTCCGATTTCTCGTTTTCGTCATTACTGTCACATCTATTTAAAGATATAAATACCTACCCAATACTACACAAAGCATATCAATATCCAATCACATTAATCCTGTCATTTACTATTTCACTATTTCTTATATGATGACACAAGTAAACAAATGAATAAGTGTAAAAAGGTGGTGCTTAATAAAATATAGGTATATATTTACAGCAGTGAAATTTAAAATTTCTCTCATTAAAGTAAAAATATTGTCATTATTGTTATTATTATTTGTGGGGTCGTCTGGTAAAGTACTAGTGGACGGTGTGTCTTCAAACGAAATCTTGCTGTAAGTCTAGTGAACAACAATCAGGGCTCTTAAATTGTACAAATTTTGTTGACCAATCCCTTCATTAAGGGAACGTGATAGCATCCATGGGGCTGACATGCTCACCTCAGGTGTTCAAAGCCTCGTCAAATATTCGAATTAAAAAAAATACGGTGATAAGGTAATAGAGAAGGAATAGTGAGAGCACAATATAAAAGTACCTAGGCCATATAGTGATATGTGGACCCTCTTCCTACCCTTTCAATATAAATGTTGTCTTATATTAGCCTTAGCCCCGTTCGCACCATAACATATTAAACGTTCCATTTCAACGGTTTTTTTAACATACTATAAATAAGGTGGTGTTCGAAAGATGTTAACAAATACAAATTGACAATAGTTAGGTACATTAATTTCTATAACTAGAGGTCTCCCATTTCTGAGAGGAATATTGAGCAATATTTATCTGCACACCTTCACGGGAACAATGTTTAGGTACTACAAGGCGTAGACCTATGGTGCTTGGTTCTACTAACTATTATTTTGTAACCATTATCACTTACGGAAAGGGGAGTGAGTATGACTGCATCTTGGATCCTTTCATATGCTTGTTTGATTTCGTTAAAGGATGTAACATGAGGCTCACAATCTAAATTTTCCTAAAGCAATACACAATATTGTAAAAGAATTACTTAAATCCATACAAACAGCAATTTTTTTTAAATTCTTCTTAAATGAAGATTAATATACATATGCCTACATTATTTTCTCCATGCTGCAGCAGGTCCAGGCTGGAATGCAAGTGGCAGGAGATTGGTTGTCTTGGTGTTCATTGAAAGAGGCCTTCATCCAGCAGTGACGAGAAAATGTCTTTAATTTTTTTAACATTATATAGGTACAATTTGTTGTCGGAGCGCGAAGCTCAACGACTGTTCGGAGCGCGAAGCTCGACGAAAGTTCGGAGCGCGAAGCTCGACGAAAGTTCGGAGCGCGAAGCTCGACGAAAGTTCGGAGCGCGAAGCTCGACGAAAGTTCGGAGCTCGGAGCTCGACGAAAGTTCGGAGCTTGGAGCTCGACGATAGTTCGAAGCGCGAGGCTCGACGATTGTTTGGGGCGCTAAGCTTGACTGTTCGGAGCGCGAAGCTCGACGATAGTTCGAAGTTCGACGACTGGTTGGAGCGCAGCTCGACGATTGGTCGGAGCGCGAGCTCGACGACTGTTCGGAGCACGCATCTTGATGGCTGTTTGAAGCGCTAAGCTCGACGAATAATCGGAGCGTGAAGCTGGACGACTGTTCGGACCTTCCTCTTACCAACACCTATAGAGATCCTACCATTTCAGTTGCAAAGCAGCATTATATAGTAAGCAATGCCAAAACAATAGCGATGGAATATCTTCATATAAAACAGAGACAAACATATCAGGCCTCGTGGGTGCAATTAAGCTCAAGTTTATTGCTACATGTTTAATGTTAATAAAGCCACCTGACTGGTTGCTATGATTGAAATCAAAATTTGTTACAGGTTCATGAAAAATAAAAATATTTTTAGTTAACCAGTTACCAATTAAAAAAATCGAATAATCAAAAACATACATGTTTGTAGAATGTATTTTTATTATTTTAAATAGGACAATTCTTTTATGTTCAAATCCATTACCAAAATAATTTGCTGTAAAATTAATGACTGTAATGTCAAATCCAAAAAAGTTTTTGTGACTGTTGTAAATTGTGGTCAGATCAAAAAAATTATTCATAAAGAAGAATATTTACCTATTTTCACACAAATAATAATAATAATCATTTTTTCTAAACAACGAGCATTATCAAGAAATTAACAACTAAGACTAAATCCCATAAATTATAAGTTACAACTTCCAAACAAAGCAATGTAAAAACAACATTAATATATTGCTGTCTCGCTCCTACAGAAGTATAATATTAGACTACTAGCATCATTGCGATTTCATCTGTATAACTCTATTCGTCGAAGCATCATGGTATATATAATATATAAATAATCTTCGCCTATAAATGAACTATCCAATTCAACACAAAAACAATTTTTCGATTCGGATCAATGTTTCCTGAACATTCACCAAAAGCTCTCCAGCTATGTATTATATGATAGTAATATAGATCTAGTAACATTTGTTAAAGTAAAGGGCGAATTATTTTTATATTTTGTTAGCATATGTTGTATCCGACCCCTAAAAAAATGAAGAATATTATAATTGGATAAGTTACGTATATTATTTACTCACACAGTGTTACTACATCCTATATAGTATAACTTACCACTCCATCAACGCAGCAAATTTAAATAAAGATTTATTTTCACTTGTGAAATAATAGTTTACAATACAATTTGCAAAGAAACATATACACACAGAAAATATTGTATATTAGGTTTTTTGTTATATTACATTAAATTAATTGCTAAAGCATCATTTTGTACTATGTTTTCAGGTTTCAAAGCACCAGAAGATTCAACATTATAGAAGAATTTATTGGGTTTCGCTTCCCAGTTAAACTCAGCTTCATATTGGTCTTCATCAAGCTCAGTGTGCTCACTTTTTGGCCACTCGTCTGGTTTAGGATACAGTGTATGCCTCATAATATTATCTGGGTCATATTCAAAACAAACACCAGCAGTTGGATTCCATTTTGCATGTTCCTTACCAAAGCCTTTCTTTGCATAAGCACGCAATTTAAGTCCTTGGCATTTACGCAATTTTATAATTAATATTTCGTCTAGATCGCCATAGTCAGCTTGATCTTCGTCTGTGTCTTAATGTTATAGGTACAACACGGAGATCGCTGGATTTCCTGAACCTTCGAAGATGTTTCTGCGGCTTCCTTTAGAATACAAAGTGGGATTGTTAAGACGCCATGTGTGGTACGTTGCTCCACCTTTTAATTCCTATACATTACTTGAGTTAACAAGACTACAATAACTCACTGCCTACCTGTAGAGTGTAGTTAGTACCCATTTTAAGGAAAAAGATTAAGTATGGGGCTAATGGCGAGGATGGGATCCTCACCCCATTGTACTGTCCCAAAGTTGGTGGGGTTGTTCTGTAGTCCGGGACAACTCCATCTTTGGAGGTGGAGTCGGTCACTTAGGAGGCTGACTAGCCATTGAAGTGCCCTGATGATTTGTTGTTCCGGGACACCTCACCGAAGTGGTTTTTGTAGGTATTCGGCGCTATAATGTGCCGCGAGCCCCATACACCGCTGGACCCTACCCAGGGCCAGTGAAGGCGCGTAAATGCGTTTCCCCGCGTCCACAAAGAAAAAGGTAATTAATTCCTCGAACCAGTGAAACGCGGGCGCGTTGCGGTGGAGTCGGTTATTATATTCGCCGTAGTCGGTCCCCTCGCACGCATTCCCACCAAATAACAAGTATCGTTGAGCAGATGTTTTAATTTGGGAGGCAAATCGTTTTTCCTGGGAACAGCTTACAGTCCACCTTGGTTATCAATCTGGATCTTCTTTAGATGGGCTAACCGGAGACAATTGGTTCTTTAGCGGATGGTGACTGTATAATACTCGTGGGGTGACTTTAATATAAACTTTTTAACTGTTCATAATCATCACCACAGAATGCTGCAAGAGTTTCTTACTATTAACAACCTGAAGCAGTTCACAACTGAGCCTACCCATTTTACGAATGAAAATGAAACTCTAACCGACTTCGTTTGCTGTAATACAAACCTGGATCGAGTCTGGATGGACTATATTCGTGATTTGAGTAATCATGCCTTCATATATTTTGACCTCAACGTGCCTAAGGTTAAAATACCCTCTAAAAAAATTGTGTATAGGCAAATAAAAAATATCGAGCAAAAAGGACTACAAGAGGCGCTCGATACTAATGACTGGACTAGATTGTTGCAAATAGTGGATGTTGTCAAATTGGTCGAAGAATTTACAGATAGTTTAATATGGGTATTTGATTTTTTGAACTGATTCATCTATTGCCTATCATAGGGAGTTAAAGCGTCAGGTAACGAATGCTATTGCTCGTGAAAAAAACGCCTACTTTAGGACACACATTATTTGCAACACTCATAACCCTCGCGTACTGTGGAAACATTTAAAACAAAATATTAATCCAACAAAAACGCCAAATTACCAGTTACCAGATCACCTTCGTGACCCAGACAAAATTAATAAACACTTTTTAGACTTGCCAAATAATAGTTGCGTTTCACCAACCATCTTTAATTTCTACGAGTCTAATAAATTTTGCTCACCTAACTTCTATCTTACGTATACAGACGAATTTCACGTATTGAGTATTTTAAAATCACTTCATTTTAATGCCATGGGAGTAGACGGTGTTTCCTTGGAGATGCTGCTTTTCACCTTGCCGATCAGTTTAGGGGTTATTACAAGAATTGTTTACATGTCCATAATTACAAATACATTTCCTCTTATGTGGAGAACTGCTGTGGTAAAGCCCATACCTAAAAAAGAGAATATAACAGACATTAAGGACCTACGACCTATCAGCATTATCCCACGTACCTCTAAGATATTGGAAAGGATTGCATATAATCAGATGACTGAATACATTAATTCCAACAACATACGGTCACACCGTCCGGGTTTCGCAAGCGGCACAGCACTACAACAGCCTACTCTAGTCGACGTTATTGACCCGCAGCCTGCGCGCACAGTTAATACTGTGTGCAGGCTGCGGGTCAGGGCACAATACTCGTGCTCCTCGACTATTCACGTGCATTTGATACCATTAACCGGACATTGCTATTGTCTGAACTTAGGTATTATGGTTTTAGTCATGCAATAGCGTGGTTTCGCAGTTATCTCAGTAAAAAGTTCAGGTAGGAGATGGCGATTCTGCAATGCTATCTGACGTCAGCCCCTCAAATAGGAGGATTCCTCAAGGGTCCATAACTGGACCATTGATTTTTGCCCTGTACTGTGCTGATATCATAAAACACGACATCATATTTACGTAGATGACTATAAATTTCGTGTAATCCTACTGATATAGGTAGCACAATAACAATAAATATAAGCACAATGGAACGAGGATCTCTCCCGTATTGCTATCTGGTCTGAGGCTAATACATTAGTACTTAATTCAAATAAAACTAAACACATAATGGTCGACACCAGAAATCAGATATACAGAATGTCGCAAAATTATCCTGTTGTGGAAATACTGGACGCAGAAATTGACCGTGTGGTTTAAAGTACGAAATTTGGGTGCGTTTTTTTGACGAAAACTTAAAGTTTGGAAAACATGTGATAAGGATTGTCATTAATTGCTTTTACAGGCTAAAGGTTTTATATAAAATGAAAAGCTCCTTGAATACCGATCTTCGGTTGAAGTTATGTGAGTCTTTATTTTTATCCAACTTGAACTATGCAGATGCTGTAATCGGACCGTATCTACTTTCTCGTTCAAAGGAACTTATACAAAGAGTACAGAATGCATGCGGCTGTTGCTGCTTCGATGTCCCTCCACGTGAACATGTTTACCCCTTTCCCAACAATGCCATGATTCTTCGTATGGGTCAGAGAAGGCAGCATCATTTTGCCACCCTGCTCTTTGGTATCATTAGGAACCGAGCACCACCGTACCTATTGGACAAACTTCAGTGGGCCTGCAATAAGCAGCTTACTCACGTTACGAGAGGATCTGCGTACTTCATCGTTACCCAACTTCACAGAACTGCAGCATTTCGGGGTAGTTTTAGATATTCGGCCACCAAGTGTTGGAATAATTTACCACCACCTCTACGAACGCTAAATACAATAAGTAATTTTAAAAACAAATATAATACTTATTTTTACACAAATCCAACCTATGTATTGATAATAGCTAACATGTTTATGTATTTCACAAATTAATTCACGCCTGTGTCACGTACCTTATTTTAATGACGATAATAATAGTGGCAGAATATTCCAGTGCAGTTAGGTTTCTTATTATTCTTCTTGAATATTTTTAAATGACACTTAATCCTTGATGTAATATAATAGGTATGATAATTATAGCCATTTTTTATATTTATCGCGTTGTATAAAAAAAAGAATATCATTAATTTGAATATATATTTTATATCATTTTTTATTTTATATTGTGCTTTACAATTTGAATGGGCTTTTTTATTTGTAATATTCTTTTATTATTACATAGTAAATATTCCTTATAATCACTGCCTTCCGTCTTACCTCTCGGATGTCAATGAAAACCGGTGTCGGTGAACCGTAGTTCTCCGTGGCGGTTAAGACCGCGTGTTACGCCAGAGGTCGCGGGTTCGAATCCCACCAAGGTCATGGATGTTTATATATGTATTATATGTATTTCTATAATAAAAATCTTAAATATATAAAATTTCTTAAATTTATAAAAGAATATTAAATAAATTTCCGTTGTCTAGTATCTGTAACACAAGTTCTTACGATACTTAGCACAGTTCTAGACTAACGTGGTGTGAGCAGTATACTCTACTCTACTCCACTCTAGTCCACTCTAGACCACTCTAGTCCACTCTAGTCCACTCTAGTCCACTGTAGTCCGCCCTAGTCCGCTCTAGTCCGCTCTAGTCCGCTCTAGTCCGCTCTAGTCCGCTCTAGTCCGCTCTAGTCCGCTCTAGTCCGCTCTACTCCGCTCCACTCCGCTCTACTCCGCTCTACTCCGCCACTCCACTCCGCTCCGCTCCACTCTACTCTACTCTGCTCTATTCTATTCTATTCTATTAATGAAACCAATGTGATAGTCGATGATAAGACCCATAAAAAGCAGATCTGACGGAGGCAGGTAGAACGGTAAATAGAGGACTTACTGGTCACCCTTACTCCTACCCGATGGGCCACAGACTACTCACAAAACCGGTATCATGTGAGAGGAACCTCCCCGGTCGTCCCGCACTAATGTTACAGCTGTACCTATACTTATCTGTTACGTGTATTTAAGTGAAATATAAAAGTTTCACTTGCGTGATCATTGCATAGAACCATATTCTAGCATTTCGAGTTAGGCAATAGGACAGCACACACAATTTGTAATGACTAATATAGAAATGAATGTGTGTGTGTGTACTACTATATAGTATATACATATGTATAATAAATGTTTTGACTTTCACGTTCTTCCCAGTGGTAGACATAATATGCAGTTAATCTTGGATTCTTTTTTACTCATACATAATTTTTGTACTATTTTACAGAAATCCCATTTGTCAGCAACATTTGGCATGGATGTGTATTTGAAAAATGATTTTCTTCAACACACGGGCAGGTAGCGTCTTATAAGTTTTATATTTAGTCCTACACTTCACATATAATATATATTTTTCTTATATAATGATGCCTAAAATAAATTAAGTCGGAGGAATTATGGAGATATTTCTTAGAGAAAATCGATAGTAGGTATCAATACAATCTTACCGTTTCAGCTCCAAGGAGAGAGGCGCAAGAAACGCTTTGCTCCTGCTGTCTGCACAGAACAAAGCTCGGGGCGTGATATCCGCGTCTCTGGGCAATCACTCCCAAGCACTCAGTTATCATGCTCAGGGCCTGCACATCCCTACGACTGTGGTGATGCCGAACGTCGCTCCGATCATGAAGATACAAAAGTGTCGATCATTCGGTGCAACTTATTTTCATCAGAATACTGCCTAATTCTCATAACAGCTTATGCTGCTGAACTAAGCTTCTTCGCAAGTCTTGAAATATGAGGACCCCACTGCAATTTAGCATCTAGTGTTATTCAAGGAAACACCGTTGAGTCTACTAAATCTTGATTTTATTTAGCAGTACATTGGTTCGTGCCCGTCTGACGTTTAGCAGGGTGAATTAAACGCATTTCGTTTTTTTAATGCTCAATAGTAAGTTATAATCGCTAAACCAATGTACCATCTTACTAAGCCTCTTATGTCTAAAAATAAAGGATGTAAAGCGAATGTTTCCGTGGGCATGTGTTTCAGCTTCGAGCATCCGAACGTAATTGAAGGACAAGGTACAGTTGGCCTAGAGGTGTTAGAACAAGTACCGGATGTAGATGTCATCATAGTGCCTGTGGAAGGCGGCAGTCTCCTCTCGGGCTTAGGTGTTGCTGTCAGACATTTTAAGCCAGACACGGAGCTCTACGTAAGAACAGACTTACAGAAATACTTTTAGATGTTACCACAACACATTATGTTACATTCAGAAATCAAGAATAGGTATTCTAGGTATAATAAATATATATTGATCTTAGAGCCTACTTATCCCGTTTGAATTTTGAACACTGATACCGTAACTACGAGTGCGGTTAAATCCTGACTATTAAATCATATACCTATTTGTTTCGTATATGTACACCTAATATATCCTTATCTTCTTTTGTTAGCAAGAGTTTACTTTCTTAAATTTGTTATAGTTAAAACTGAAGAAGAAATCTTATACCTGCTGATGTTTTATCAATGACTAGACTCAAAAGGGCAAAAGAAGCCCGTATTTCTTTTTCCCTTTTGGGAGTTCTGGCTCCTGCCTCGATGAGGCTAGGTTGCGTGTTTGATACTCTAAAAATTTGTTAAGACTCCGAATCTGTCAGCAACTACTCGAAGAGTCAGTCCGTTGTAAATTATTATGCTAATGACGATCGTAACAAGGCTTTTAATAATTAAAGAGTCCCGTAAGACTCAGAAGTAGAGATTCCTTTTAAACTGAAAATATTTGGTGTTCTAGCATTCTTAGTATTTATGTTATTAATTGTGTGTACAAAAAAAGAAAACGTTTGGCATGATGGAATCTCTCCGGAAAAAAAAAACGAACGAAGATAGAATGTGGTCCAACTATTGCCGACGGCCTGGCTGTGAATTTAATTGGCGTGAAACCATTTCACTTTACATACATCACATTAATTTAGTTCATAATTTTCTTCGTAACCTTAATATACCATGCCATTTGGATATGCCTCAATATACCATATCATGTATCATTAGGTCCTTACAATTGAAAGTAGGTTACAGAGAGAAAGGGATAATTATAAAATAATATATTTGATAAATCGAAATATGTTACTCTATGCAAGTACGTTATTTCATAGCACAATGATTCCTTTGCTGAAAAAAATGTGAGAGCGAGAATTAATAAATTATTTGAAGGCGTTTCAGACTCCGAGTTCCACATCCACATACCACACCGGAGATGAATTTTTCCTTAGTAAGAAATTGTCCAAATATTGAGAAACTGGTAATCTGTTGGAACAAGAATCGGAGAGTGTGTTGGGCGTCAAGGACATTCCAACCGTAGGTCTTCTTCAATTTAGCAATGGTGAGTCTTGGAAGTATGAGGTGCGTTGTCGTAAAGCAGCAGTGTGCTGGAGTAAATTAATTGGTCTCGGTTGATTTCCATCATGATTGATTCCCAATTATCGATAGTACACTACTGCAGTAAATGTCTGGCTAGGTCTGAGGAAGTTGTAGTGAATGACACCTGTACTAGATCACCAAACGTTCCAGTATCTTTCTGTAAGCCAATTTTCACTCGGGACAAGGTTTAGCCGATTTACCTGGTCTCCAACAAAGTGATATGCATTTCCGATTGTCGTACATGAGCCACTGTTCAACGTAAATAATAATAATACTCAAAATTGTATCACAATTCGTCACAATAAGTGACGGTTGCGTAATGTTGTGCAGCACTTAATGCGTGTTTGTTGGTGTGTGCTCACTGAATTCATGTGGCAACCACTTCTCGAGCCTTTCACTTTTCCAATTTGTTTAAAGTTTTTTTAATTAATTGTTTTATCACTCACACCGATACGACGGGGGATTGTTGTAGGCTTTAGTAAGGTGTGTTTTCCTGCCAGGAAAGGAAGTACAAACGAGAAATAGGAGCCCTTCTACGACTACCGACGCCCATGAAAATCAACATAATTTACAAAATCTCAATCAAATCTCACGCTCGAGCTTAAAATAGCTGCTATTCATTGCCCTCGTTACATTTTATCCAACTCATTTTTATAAAAAAAAATTGTCGCAGGTTAATACCCACCCTCGGGGGACCGCTGACGCCATGGTTCTACATGGTGCGTCGCCATCGACTAAAGCTGTGGTGGGACAACCTGCATCGTCTTGAAGATTTAAAGGAAACAGACAAAATTCAAAAGTTTTTGACTGAGAAATAATTTTGCTATGGAAAATGTACTTAGCCTAGTGTTATCAAATATTTTATATATTTTATAATGTTTATGTTTAGGTAACACACACGTAATTAAAAAAATAGCTCATGCAGAATAGGTACTACACAACAGATTTATTTATGAACTGTAATTTTAGTTATTTAAAAGCTAAACATTCCAAACTACTGGAGTACTAGGTGGAGCAGTCGCCTCAAAGGTGAGAATTTTGCGAGCCGCGAGAGAGAATATTCTTCTTTTCTTGTTCTCAATGCTCAAGAGCAAAAAATTTAACCGTATTTTATGTTTAATAATCAAATAAACGTGTTTATTTATTTTATTAATTAATCAGCACAGCTCTTATATCAAGAAGGTTGCCTCACATTTCAGTTTGTGAATGCTATCATTAGGAAGAAGACATTTAATAAGAAGGTAAGCTTTTTTGACATGGCGTGACTGATATTTATTACTTTGGAATGTATAAATTTTTATCCATTTTTTATGTCACAGCTAAAATTCTTTATGACGATTACGTTAATTCTGAATATTTTCATTTTGATTTTTCAAGAGACATATTTTTATTAATAACTATAATTTAGACGGAATAGGGAACGAAGCTACGTGCATAATTTTACAGTTACAAATCTTGGGCTTATTTATGATAGGTACACTTATTCTTGTGTTATGGTTATTATGAAAATCTGGTGCAAATAAATACTTTATCAGGTGCTTGAAATAAACTATGATAATTGTTGTTGACTTTTTAATTGTGAACACCTACTAATTTTAAGAGTATCCTATTATACAATACGTCAGAAATTAATCGATAAATAAACTTGAGATGAATGTTGCAATGTTCCACAGAAAATATCATTTTCCTTGTAAGATAAGTGTAATAGGTCTACAAATTTCCATTCCAGATTCCGACGAATAAATGAGACAGTCCAAAATTGTAAGCAATCCATGAATTGTTCTTAATTTCAGCGCAAGAATTATTTAACATTTCCACAATAGGCAAGTGCTTTACTATGGGGTTTCCTTTCCATAGCTTCACTATATTATCAGTGATTAATTGCTTAAGCATTCCGGGCGCTATGGCAGTCCTAACTTACCCTTAATAAAATATTTACCAGATATTATTTGATTTACATCAAATAGGGAGTTTTATTTTCAAGTTTTCTTAATATTAATTTTATATAATATTATTGAATATTTTAAAAATATAATTATATATTTTGTAAAAATAAATATTCAATTATATAATTATGTATTTGTAACATCTAATTTTATAATTGAACATTTTGAAGACAAAAATGTAATCATCTTACGCACCCTTATCGGGTGCATGGGGGGGGTTTCAAAAATTTCCAACATCCTTTCGTAAATATTGAAGGGCCCCTAAGAAATGTCACGCTGAACACCATAAAGCGAAAATAGTATCTATAGTATAGTGATGTTACAAGCTGAGTGTGATTCTTCGTCCACAGCTGAATAAGTCGTCAACCTGAGATTCTAGCCTCCATCAGATCTTGCCTACTGCTCTTCAACATCAACCAGACGAAGACTGAAGCTCTACTGACGATTAATATTATTTTACCTCCTTAAAAACACTATTCAATTGACTTCAACAACTCATCGGAACTGTTGACTTCTGACGACGACGTGCTCTTCTGCAACGGCCGGTACGCGGTGACCCACTGCGTAGTGCGAGCTTGGCGGAAGTTCCGCCTGCGCGATCTCCGCATTGAAAGACTTCGCACTGTGTCAGTGGAGGAGCGCAGTAGGTATGAATTGCACGAAACACGATTACCGAAATTAAGACCATTTTTGTACGCTGTATGTAAGTATCGCACCGCTACGCTTTGTAGAATCTGTTGAAAAATATGAAGTCATAGATTACACTACATAATGTAATATATATTATATACCACGTAGTTGAAATTAAAGTAAGTTCCATTGTTGCAATAATTGGAACCGACACCACTAAGGACTACCTCACATAGTTATATCGATCGGACTTGAGCTATGGTCTCGGTAACATTATACCACTGGAAAGTAAAAACTATGCTGTCGCTTTCGTGCGGTTGGTGAGCTTCCGGTGTCCCTTTGGAGACGAGGAGAGCCACACGACATTGATTTGGTATTGGAAATCTGGAAATATTTTGGTATATATTTCCAGATCTCCAATACCAAATCAATAAAAAATATAAATCAAAATTGTCGAAACAGATATTTAATCTTTACAGTAACTGTCCAGGAGACACTTTTGGTGTTGCCTTGTCAGCTACAGAATAACTTTATTTAGTGTGTTGTCTTGTTTAAAAACTAAAATCGTTAGACTTACCATGGCCACCACAACTAACGCCATGACAGCGTTAAAACGCCATGATACAGTCAACATTTCGCTTATCAACATATTCTCACAACCATTCTCCCAGATCGTTATTGTTTCCTGTAAGCAAGTAAATGGTGTCTTCCTGGTCACAAAGCAGATACCATAGAGATATTATTGATAGAGAAGGTAAGCCATCCAAAAACGAGGCCGTCTATGTCGAAAGTGGCAGCAAGTATGTCTCTCTTTATTTCATTCATTTCTCTCTGCGCATGTGACATTATATAGAAAAAGATAGATGCTTTCACGTATCCTTCTATGTTATCGCTATGGCTCACAGTGCCATATTTCTTAATTATGAACGTGTCTATAAAATAATAGATCATCATTTGTTATAACTTGTAGTTTTAATTTCAACATAAACTAAAAAATAATTATAAAAACAAAAATAAGCCAAGCATAGTAACATGTGTGTAGGTAGACAGGTACGTCATATTTCTACGATGCATTTTATTTCGAAGGTATTTGACAAGTAGGTATAAACAATTAACGGATTGGTCATGCCTCATGATGGTGTTATACCTACCTATAGTATGAGACAATAAGAGAAAGCCTATTTCCCTTCGCAACAATTAGCAACAGATACCAACAGAAAGGTATACAGAAAAATGTATTGAAAACTTACTGTTGGATTATACTTATAAACGGTGCCCATGCGCGTAATGCCATGGTGAATACAGGGCCACATAACGTCCATGGAACAACAGCTGTATGGCACATTATCACCCACAAAGTTACGAACTGCTCTATATGGAAAATGCAAAACAAAGAAGAATGTTACTAGGTGAGTATTAAGTTATGTAAGCTAAAGGAATAACCTACAATATGTAAATAAAGCTGTAGGAACAACCTACAATACGTTACTAAAAATACTTATTCTGTATTATTGTATTGTAAATACACTGAGCTATGACGGTTTCGCTTAGCCAGAAGTAATAATTACAGCTCAACTCCGTGGGGGTTTACTTTTCGCACCATGTGGAGTGCTACATGGATTTATTTTGAAAAGTGAATGAAATAATAAAAAAATCGGTTTTATTCAGGATCTTTTAGAGTTACTGCAGTAAACTATGCCATTAAATTTGTAGAAATATATTGTGACCCAATAATATTTTGTTAAGCCGTGATATAAGTGGTTTGATTAACCAATGACGTCCACAAAGTGCCCGTGGACCGGCGATGGCCGTCAGTAAATTTAGTAAGTACTTACAGGTTATCCCCTTTGCCCGTTTCAGGAATGAACCATGGGATGTAAAACCACTCCTGGAAGTTGACACGACCACAGCACCGGAATCTCGTTTGCAAGCGATCTATCGCTATCTTGGATGGTAGATGACTTGCATAACGCAACATTGCTTTTGTTATTCCATCCCTTATTTTTGCTTTAGGAGTAAATTTATAAAAGTAAATTTAGTTAAATCCACAGAGAATGAAAACTAGTCTAAAATATGTCTGTCTAAGTCGAAAGAGACAACAAATGTTGGTTATTCTCAGTCTCTCTTTTTTCGTTCGTTCCTTTCTGCGCATTGTGCATGTTAAATTAGATAGGCAGAGATAGTAACGTGTTTCATATTTCCATCCCGGCGACAGACGCTCGTCGTCAAAGCCCAGCACGCTATTTTGTCTCTATGGTCACTAACTACTTGCTAAAGTCATCTGCGACATAAAAGCTGTGACTCTTGAACTGATTAGAAATAAATATGTGTTAATGTGGCGAAAATGCATTTACGCATATGCGTTGTTTAGGACTCAAGGCAAGAGTGTGTCGCCAGTGGAGTATCCAGGTAGCGCTAGGGGGCTAAGGACCCACCAAAAGCATTATTAAAGTTCCTGAATTCCCTTGATAAAAGCTGTTTTCATCGAGAAGCCCCAAAAACGCTCTCATCACGCATACACAAGCTTAAACTCCAAGTAAAGAACAAAAACTCCAACAAAGAAATTTTACTTCAAAAGTTAGGCTCATTTCAATTTTGAAATAATCTTACCTCTAATTATCGTTGATTGCAGTCCACAATAAAACATAATGGTAAGGAACAAAATTATCATAATAATAAGTGCCCATAAATAATAATAAAATCCGTTTGTTACGTCATACTCTGTTTTAGATAAACTCGCTTTGAATAACTGATACAATCCGTATAGCTGAAATAGTAGGTGAGTAAAAATGAAATGTAAAATGGCTATCAAGTACCAACGCTCGTAGACATCCGCACAACTAGATACACGTAGATGCATGTCTACTAAGCAGCATGAAGCGTGACAGCACAGTTTATCATAGTTGTTGTTTATGCGACTATAATACATTATGTAGGTGTATAGTAACACCCCACCATGGTTCAAGTATCATTGCTACGTTGGCGTGTCATTGCGAAGTTCATGTATCATTGCGAAGTTGACGTGTCTTTGCCACGTCCACATATTGCTACATTAACGTACATAACAAGCACCTCTGCAAATACCTTCAAGTTTCATTAACATATCGCGAGTTAAGAGCTATGTTATAGTAATAATAATTATTATTATTATCTCCCTTCATTCTCAATCAGTATCTCCAGGGGTGAATACCACATGAAAATACTTTAAGTAGATTTACAGACTTACAGCTTTTGTTAAATTTGTTTTATATATAATAGATTTTGAATATATATAGGAGGAGGATCTTTGCACCCCTCTTATAAGAGGGGGCGTAAAGATCAGGAGGAGGAATCGCTCTCGGTACCTCCCTATCTAGTTTTGTATATGAGAGATACCTTCCCGATCACACCAACTTTATTATATAAGTATCAATGAGTTGCGTCATAAAAAGTAAAAATTGATGGAACTCTTATAAAAATTAAGTTAAGTGCATAGGTACTTGTATAACGATGGCGACAATGGAACAACAGGTAATAGCTACTGGTATGGCGTTTCCATCAGGCCAACAAACTAGATCTAGGAGCGTTCCCTCTTCACTGCGTATAACTTCAGAAGTGTTAATCAACCATATAAGATAGAATATTAAAACGGGCATGCAAGCCATTAAAAGCAATCTTATGTTATTGAATGCAGTCCAAGTTAAGTGCATAGTACAAAAAATCAAGAGTAATTTAGACCTATACGTCTTTTGTCAGTGCTGCAAATTCTTACTTCAGATTGAGTCTCTATTGCAATGACATCACCTACGTCAAAATTAAATAAATTTTATCTTCGATTAAATATAACAGACACAAGATTTTTTTTAAACTTCTTCGTTAAACGCTTTTTTTCATTTTATGGGGAAGTGTACTTACACACTACCACTAAAACTGGGCGTGATTCGAGACTCGAAGAGATATACACCGAATACCTACTCACTAAAACCCCGCGGGTGACATAGGTAACCTATACGGAGGTATCCCAGATATGAAGAGATCTGAAACTAAATCGAACGTTTTCGACGATACGTTGTAATGTGTAAACATTAATCCATCGCCTAAGAGAATGATTCTTAACCTGCTTTAAGAGGTTAGGGCGAAAACTTGATAGTAATGAATAGGTAACAGGTATTTGAATTCTATAAGATTATGAAAAACTTATAAGAAATAAATAACTAAATAAGCGTTACATAAACGTTAAAATTAGCTGGGTATTGTTTCCCCACCATGGTTCAAGCCTTGTCGTGGCGGTGGGGCTTTGTTGCCTGGAATGAACCCAGACACCTTGGACGAAGCCAATTGTATCGAGGGGGCTGGTATTCTTACCCCTCTTATAGGAAGAGGAACGAAAGATCAGGAGAAGGCGCTCCTTGTACCCCTCTTATATGAGGAGAAGACTAAAGACTTGTAAAGGAGGCGCTTGCATCCGTGATGGTTTTAATGGATATTTGGAACTATAATGTGCCACGAGCCCCACACGCCAGTGCACTCCCAAAGCGGGTGATGGTGTAATTCTTCTGTAAAATTTCACAACACCCAGCGCTCGATATGGGTCGTGGTTGCGCGCAGGACGTGAGTGAGAAAAATATGACTGATTAATGAAGTTTCGTCCGCGGTCGTCTGGTTAATTGTCTAAAAATATATTTATTCTAGGCCACGCTACGTGATTCTTTGCCTTTCCTTTTAGTGAAAAACAAAAATAGTCCTTTAGTCCAATGTCAGTGGTCAAATTGTTAATTATTGACAGTTATTTATGTGTTGAACGTGTTTATGTGTTATGGACGTGTTGAACTGATACGTACTATCCAATCTGTAAATACTGTTGGTGTATTATAAAGTTAATATGTTGTTTATTTTTTATATAATGATATGTTTTGATTCTATGGACAAATCATTTGATCTATCGACTGTCATCAAACTAACATTTAAATTATAACTGACGTAATTAGAAAATTTGTACTGGATTGGAATAGATATTAATTTAAAACTGAAGACTTACTTTAAGGAGCGACCAAATTAAGAAGTTAGTTAACTAAATACGAGTAAAAACAACAAAGCTGAATAAACTACTAAATACGAGGCGGTATGACCATATGATTTTAACCTATCCGTTAGATAAATAAAAAAATTAAAAGTTGACTGTTGTCTAGAGCTTCAGTAACTTCAAACTTGCTATTTAATTATTATTTTGACAAGTCTGGAGTTACACCAATATGTCAATATAGTTTGTGGTTATAACAGCTATCTTTCTAACTAGATTTTCACACATTGATAGCGAATAGTTAAACTAATTGTAAATAATAAATAAAACACTAATATTGTCGAATCATCCTAGGATTTAATAATATGAGAAAACAGGACACTATACAATTATTATGGGTGTTAAAATTTTGTTTAAGACTTGTGTATCCAAAATTCAATACATATGCTTTTATTGTTTACCTGGCTATTAAATACCGATACTTACATCATAAAATATTATCTGGTAAAACAATAATGTCTACTTATAGCATCAAAACCCTATCTGATAATGAAATCGATTATTTAATTGGAAAAAAATTGTGTGGTAAAACAATATCAATGCTATCTCAGAAATGTCTAATTGTCCCTTATAATACATTTTGTGAGCTCTGTGTAGAAAACTTTTTTTATAAACATGATGGAGTACTGTGGTTATTACTAAAATTAACTCCAGAAACAAGGAATAAAAGGGACCAACTTGTTGAGAACGGAAAGCATGACAAGTATAACTTATCATTGGTAACATCAGAAATTTATAAGAAACTTTGGCCAGATAGTAATGCTGATAATATAAAAAATGAGAGGATAGTTCCTGTATTAGGCTCTAAGCAAGTGCCAGAGAATATTGTTTATACTAATGAGATAGAATATGTGAATACTATCTCAAGTTTTGGTGTACATGATGTTGAAACTGCGGAACTTACTTTTCATCCAATACCAAACATAGATTTTTTACCAAAGATAGCTGAAATTGCTGAAGTACACCTGATTGTCAATGAATATGATTTGTCTAATGATTTTTTGCGAGAAGTGTTAGGCAACTATTTTGAAACTCCCAAACTAGTAAGCGTAAATGATGTGATATCTGTTAATTTAACCCCATCAATTGTTGCAAAATATCAGTACAAATATTTAGACTTAGTTGAAATTACTGGAAGACTGTATTTTAAATGCAAAAAGCTTTCAGCTAGTACAAATATAGAAAATAATCAAAAAAGTACCATTCAAGCTCATTATATAGTTAAGGGTGTGACTCATTTAACCCTTGGTGATGTTCAGCATGCAATTAAACCAAAAAATGAATTTCACAGAGCATCCCAAAGTAGTAATAAATGTATTATAAAAAATAGGTTAGAAGGAGTACACATATGTCCTACTGGCTTGAGGCAAAAATTTGATCAAATTCAAGAAACTATTAACCCATTTTTGAATGGAGAAATAGGTAATAGTAAGGTTGTCAAACTGATTGTTGTACTAATAAATTTTGTTATTAAAACTTCTTGTTAAGTGATAATGCTCTCTGCATGCACGAAACAATATTGACATCATTGTAATGTTCTGAATAAGAGGGACCTGCAAGGCAGTGTGTAACAAGTTATCTCTTTCGATCTATAAGGCAATGTGTTCACATATCTGTTAAAATTTTATAGTGCATCATAAACTGACTTACTTATTTGTTGCCTAAACAAATAAATGTAGATGGGGCAAGCACTAAGTAATTGTTTTTTGAAATATCATGTTAAGATTTATATATTTATATCAAAAAAAATTACGATATTTTAATGATGGTAGTATTGGATTTTATGTTTGCGCCATATTTGTTAGTACTGTTATGTTGGTAGGCTTTGAAATTCATATGTCGATTTTTGTTTTAGACACACTCTCATCGTCTCTACACACCCCACTTGTTCCAATTCTGCTTTTATCTGGAAGCATAGGCTCTGGCCGGCATATGCTTGTTAAGGTTGCAGCCAAGTATAATGGTAATGTCAATTTAT
>JAFELO010001027.1:115510-184717 GCA_017140195.1 Eumaeus atala | reverse complement strand
AAAAACAAGAAATAAAACATTTCTTTCATAACTTTATTGCTTTGTTAAAAAAATCGTCATTTAATTAAATTGCTAAATGCATTCTCTCATGGAAATTTCAACATTGTTTTAAAACCTTGTGTTGGCCACCTCCTGGAGGTCAATACCTGGACGGTAAAACAAAATTCAAAATTAACACACCTAATTTTGAAATGTGACTTTTCCTCGGAGGTGTGAATATGAATAAGCCGAAGTGCATGCTTCTGTCAGCTTCCTTCTCTAAATTTCTTATTTATCCTAATGAATCAATGAATGAATTAATGAATCAGCCTACAGCCGTCCACTGCTGAACTTAAAAAACTAAACTTTTATCTACTTATAAAAAAAAAAATTATACTTTCAGGGCTGAACTGCTTAAATATCGATTGCAATGCTCTACAGAGCTCTACAGCAAAACAAACAGAAAGTAAAATTAATTCAATGTTTCAAAAAGCTAAAGCTTCTGCACCTGTCATAGTTTTGTTGGACAATTTTGAAGTAAGTTGTAATCATTTATTTTTATAGTACAACTTTTTCATGTATATTTCAAATATGTCACACTACACTCGGCTACATCTGCTACACCAATGTAGCCAGATGACGTACATAACTCTAACATTGCTCATCTCAGCAGCCGTTGTATTTTTATTACTTGTCATGTGCATGTTATTTTCATAACATCAAATTATCGCTTGAAAAGCGCTAGTGTAAAGCCCTCGGGTTTTGATATGCTATGCAGCAACTTCTACTGTTGCGACCAGGAAGCACCTCTCCTTCATAGATTAAAGTGCTATGTATACGTGTGTATGTAATTCTATTTGTAAAATGATGCGGACGCAAGCAAATTGTGTTGGACAGAAAGGAGATACACTTACACATTGAATGTGCATGCTCCTTAAATATATGGATAGAATGAACATAATTTAGCATTATTGAAATAAATGTGCAATTTTTTTTTTTCTAAGGTATTTGGAATTGATCCAGAAAATAATGAAGACCAAAGAGTAATGGAATACTTTATGAATTCAATGACTGATTTATATATAAATTATACAAAACACCCAATTATATTCATAGCGATAACTGAAAAAAATTATTTAAAGCCAAATATTATGAGAATGTTTTTAGAAAAAATTCACATACCAAAGTTGAGTGCTCAAGAAAGATTTGAAATGTTACAATGGTTTGAATCCGTTATGGGGTTAAATATAAATAAGATTAGTAATTTAGATAGAAGTGATATGATAAATGAGTCAAGGGATAACATAGATGATAGCATCTCCAAAGATATCCTGCAGAGGGTGGCATCCAAAACTGAAACATTTTTGTATGGAGACCTGGATACATTACTGCACTTCGCAATGAGAGAGTCTTACATGAACCAATCTAACTACATTCATATATCCAAGGACCCAGACATGCGTATGATCCATGAAGAACACTTCAACAATGCTTTAGGTAGGTGCTGATAATATTGTATTTATTAATATATTATGTTAATTTCTTCCAAATATGTTACATTACAACAAAGCGACAGTTTAAGACCTGTGGGAAGAAATGATTGGATAAGTTTATAGAATAGGTATAGTAAAAGTTTGAATATGAGGGTGGAAAAGTTTGAATATGAAAAGTATTTGGCCTAACCAAGAAAATAAACACATACTAAATCAGTTATAATTTTATTGTTCTACACATTCACCATCAAGTTCGATGCACTTTTGGCATCTTCCATTTAAAGTGTTTAGACCGTTGAAAAGAAATGATTATTCCTTACAGTAAAAATATGTGTCTACTGCTGTTTGGACATCGTCGTTTGTCGAAAATCTTTGACCTCCCAAGTGCTTTTTTTAGGTTAGGGAACAGAAACAAGCCAGACCAGGTGACTAAGGAGGATGCGGTATATGCGGTAATAGTTCAACGCCACAATTGTAGATTTCAGCCATTGATTGCACAGACGTGTGAACACGGCCGTTATCTTGATGAATCAGGACTTTTCTTCCGAGCATTCCTTTTTTTATTTACTCCCGTAAAACGACGTAGTAAGACACAGTAATAATCAGAGTTTACAGTCTGACCCAATTTTTCATTTCAAGATAATCAATCATAATCACACTCTTAGAGTCCCAGAATACTGAAGTCATTACCTTATTTCCCGACAAAATCGCTTTAGCCTTTTTTCGGCTTCAAATAACTCCAAACAATCACGTGAAATAGTCAATCGCGTCTTTTTTTTGTTCGACTGAAAACAGTCGCAGAACCTACCTCGCAGACACTTTCATAACAGATGCTATAATCTCGGCTATCTCTCTAATTATTTCTGTGTTAAATCAAGTACTTTTGTAATATTTTCGTCAGTATTGGACTTCGAAGGGATTCCAGACCGGGGTTAATTTTTTGACGGATGAATAACACGGATCAGAAACTCCTAAAGCACTGACAATATCTTCGTGGATGGCTTTCGGTGATAGACCCTTCTTATGGAGGTACTTAGTGACGGCACGATGCTCGATTTGCACCATTTACAGAAACTATGTCCGATTGGTTTGTCAAAAAAAATGAAATGACAGCTAATTATCGCACACGTTTCGAACTTTACACAATAATGTGGGTAGATTTGATTTTTAGAATTTAATGCATTTGTCGAGTATTTTATGCATTTAATGCATAGGTCGAGTACTCCAATCCATCCTCGTATTTTACAAATATCTAATACTCGTGATTTGCTGTCTCTACAGTAATTAAACCATTTTAAAAATATTTACACCTTGTTTAAGCAAATGGCTTGAACAAGGTCTAAATATTTTAGAACTGTAACTTAATCTATATATAAAAAGCAAATCTGTCTGACTTATGTTATGTTAACGCGCATCCGAACCTACTACATATATCTACAAACTTGAAACTTGTTATAGCTTTCATGATGAAAGTGATAAACGGATAAAAGCTTTACATTCGCCTTATTCTACGTTTGTAGAAAAACGGCACTAACAATACAAAAAACGTATTAAATACATTGAAAATTTTATGATAACTTTTTTGAAACGCAAATGTGGACTATAGCTAACTTTAGGGTGTCGGTTTTTTTTTTACTCTCTTTTTACTAACGCGCCAAAAGGAGTATGACCGTTGGATAGACACTGAGTAGGACCTTGGCGCGGTGGTAGCCCACACTGCGCCACCGCCATGAGCACGTTGCGTAACTGACGCTTCTCGATTTGCCCACAACCACGATGATAACGTCTAGTGATAATCGCCGAATGCTCACTGCGATAACACTATTAGCATTGGATGATGAAATGGTTAGTGACGAATCTAACATCAACAAGATCTCATTTGTCCGTTTCCATATATACAAGCTGACTGGTGAATCATTTTCACAAATCCTCGACGTAAAACAGTTGGTATAGTTTAAAATATATAACGCCTCTTTACGCCAGGTCCTTAATGGGGTATGCAGAGAGAACATTAACTAAATTAGTTTATTACAGTACATTAACATTTTTTTAAATATATATTTAATAAAAGAAAATTAAACTTCGAAGAAAACGCAATGGGACTAAAAAAGCATATTATGGTCACCGTAGTATCACTGTGGTGTGCGCTGCCCGCGCGTCACAGTGGATCACGCGTCCGCCCGAGAGGGACAACACGAGGAGCATTGACACTTCTTGGCTGGACGTGTCATTGCTAATATTATATTCTTTATTTTTTGGATGTTATGTCTTAAAAAAGAAGGTACCTGTTTCATTACATACTTTGTTTGAGAATCAACTATTGAATAACCTATTGACGTACATACTTCAATAGGTTATTCAATAATTGAGTCTGTATGTTTCGTTGTAATCAGAAAATATATTTCAGAGGCAATACGAAGTCTTCAGAGCCAACATTTGGATGCACCAAAGATACCGAAAGTGCAGTGGGAGGACATCGGTGGTTTGGATAAATTGAAAAAAGAACTTTTGAAAACCATCGAGTTTCCCATCAAGTTTCCACATTTATTTAAAAATTCCAGCCTTAAAAGGTCAGGTAAGTAGACTAAAAGATCACAAATGGTATAAACTCAATGTTCTTGCTTACTTTAATTTTATATTTGATGCAGGTATACTGCTGTATGGACCGCCAGGGTGCGGGAAGACCCTGGTAGCTAAAGCGGTCAGCACAGAATTGAATGTAAGCTTCATGAGCGTGAAGGGACCCGAGCTGCTTAACATGTATATAGGACAGTCGGAGGAAAATGTTAGGAATGGTGAGCAATTGTTTAGACTGCTAAACTGATAATTTCTTTGGAACACTATTATTTAGATTTTAAATATTTAAATAAAATATGACCCACACGGTTGCGCAAGCTTTCAGCCAGCCATAAACATTTTTCTGGCATTCACTATGCTACTGTAGGGAACTAAATTTAATTATAAGTATAATTAATATAGTTTGTAGACACTAAAGTCAAATTTGTAATTTTAATCACGTTACTCTAGTTGCTCATTGTGTTGCGCTTACTTAAGCCATTTAATTTGTCGCCATTCAGGGCTCAATGTAGTTAAATGATAAACCCCCATCTAACGTCGGCCACATTGAATAAAAACAGCGGTGGTTAGTAGTTATATAACTATGAGTGGTCGTGCGAAGTGTCTGTCAAATTTCATTCCAATGGCCGAACCGTCCCGAGTGTGTAAATATAGAAGTATTGTTTACTACATTGTAGACTTAAACGTGTTAAAAAACACGTTAAATTCCCTTGTGAACTGAAATCGATATCTAGGTAATAATATATTATAAGTAGCTAAAAGTATTGTTTTCTGTGCTGCTTGGATCAAGAGAGAAACAAAAATACTTTATAAACTAAAACCTATTTCTCTCTCTGGATTCGTCATTATGTATGTGTATGCGTGTGTAGTGTTCACGGCGGCGCGCGCATCGTCTCCGTGCATCGTGTTCCTGGACGAGCTGGACGCGCTGTGTCCGCGGCGCGGCGCGGCCGGCGACTCCGGCGGCGCCAGCGACCGCGTCGTCAGCCAGCTGCTGGCGGAGCTAGACGGCGTCGCAGCGCCGGAAGGTACCCACTGTATTCTGTTCGCGTTAAGAGTTCAGTGACGTCAGTGTTGACAGTCAGAAGTTTTCTAACTGTTATTAATTTAGTTGGGTAGAATCGATGTGATTGTTAGTAAGAGTTGTGGTTTATTATACGATTACGGATTAAAGACTTACTAAACGTATTATAATGTATCAGACGCAGACAGCTCCAGTTTTGTGTTCATCATGGGCGCAACCAACCGGCCCGATCTGCTGGAGCAGTCGCTGCTGCGGCCCGGGCGGCTCGACAAGCTCGTGTACGTGGCGCCCTACAGCGGGCCGCGAGAGAAGCTGAGCGTGCTCCGAGCGCTCTGCAGGAGGTGGGTAGCAGGCGCCACAGCCGGCCCGACCTGCTGGAGCAGTCGCTGCTGCTGTGGCCCGGACGGCTCGACAAGCACGTGTACGTGGCGCCCTAAAGCGGGCCGCGAGAGAAGCTGAGCGTGCTCCGAGCGCTCTGCATGAGGTGGGTGGCAGGCGCCACAGTCGGCCCGACCCGCTGAAGCGTCGCTGCTCCGGCTGGGGTGGTTCGACAAGCTCGTGTCCGTGGCATAGGTGCTCCGAGAGCTCTGCAGGAGTTGGTAAAATATAGCTTGGATCATTCTTTTCTATTTTGTCTTTTGCTGTGTGCAATACAATAATGTTTCATTTTGTTAAGTATTTTATCTTTATAGCATCTAAGAATATTTAATTATTTTTCGATAAGTATATAAATAATGCTCTGAAACTTGACAAGCTTTAGGTATTTCGTCAGTATAATTATTAACACGCTGGCTGCTCCCAATCTTGCCACAAATTTTTGAAATTCTTCCATGTGTATCAGCTATCTAATTATATAAAGAGTAGCGACTGGTGGACCATAGAACACCGTTTCATTTGTAACATTGACACTATCCTGAATGTAGCTACAAGCTGCGGCCTGAAGTGAACCTGTCGGAGGTGGCGGCGGCGCTGCCGGCGCGTGTGACGGGCGCGGACCTGCTGCAAGTTGTGTCCACGGCGCGCGCCGCCGCCGTCAGGGCTCTCATCAGCGATCTGCACAACGGTAAGGCTGTACAGGGACGAATTAACGAGGATATCTTGCGATAATGCTCCATTATATTTTTACCATCACTGAATACATGATGTACTCTCCTTGCAATCCGGTGTTTTGAAGCAAAACGATGTAAACAAAATACTTATAATACATATCATATAGCAAAGGCAGATTAATTAGCTCTACTACTAAGAATTAATTAGTATACCTAAAGGCAATAAAATAATTTTGTAGTTACGAAATTATATGGAGGCCTCTCCATATAATTTCGTAACTACAAAATTACTATATATATCGTTCGAATTTCATTATTTTTCTTTTTAAATTTCCACAGGTACCATGTCTCGAGTGACGTATGCCGGCCTCAGCCTTACAGTGTACGACAGTAAAAGTATTCACACGGACATTCCCTATTCTCATAGGCTTCGCTAAAACGTTATATTCTTACATTCTTCGGCTTATCATAAGGCTAGAGCATTGGGCTTTTTCAAGGCAAACTCTGGTATTGTTAAGCGCACAACGTATCACGATATAGTCTTCCCTTAATTGTCCCGAATTGTAATTAAGTAGAAACCAGAATAGAAAAAAGGACACTCACAGACATTTTGAAATTCATGTAAATATAAATATATGTGAACCGTCTCACTCGGTTCGGTGATGCAGCGGATAGGCTATACTCGGCGCATATCGTCGCCAACCACGTATACGGCCTAACAACGACATTAATTACAATAAAACTACTTTTACGGATTTTATCGCGGTTTATTTAATTATTCATGTAGCCGGACGTTTCAGAAGCTTTACAGCAACTATGGTCACAGGTGGACTGAGAAGACAGATGTCCTGATGTACCAAGTTTTTAAAAGTACCCGAAGAATTATAATTTTAGTTGGTCAGATTAACGCAAACAGTACTTATTATATCTTGCTGTCTTTGAGGTGTTATGTTTATTTTTTGATTTGATTATGTTCACCACTGGGAAGACTGGAGCAGAGGGAAGAGCTCAGCCATCTTCTCTATTGAAATTTGGACGTTTCGTAATTTCAATAGCCTCACGGATCATCCTTAGACGGAATCGGTATTCCCTAGTGAGGTTCTGCGCTTTATCAAATCTAATGTAATGGCAGGGAACTTCAGCATGCTCATAGACCGCAGATTTTGTAACACGTCGGTGTTTCACATCGGCTATATGTCCTTTAACGCGGATTTTTATAGATCTTTTAGTTTGCCCTATATAGGAGAGCCCACAGTCACAATCAAGCTTGTACACTCCTGCATCTTGCAGAGGGATATGACATTTCACTGATGGTAAGACTAATCTTTGGCGGCTCAAAAAGTCTTTATAGAAGCTCGTTTGAGAATATAGTTTTGATCATCCGTAATCCCAACAACACATTCAGTCATACAGTGTATAGAAAACGTACCCATACTGATCGGTATCTAAACGGCAATTCTCATTGTTGTAAAGCTTCTGAAACGTCGGGCTACATAAATAACTAAATACACCGCGATAAAATCCGTAAAAGTACTTTAATTGTAATGACTAACATTTGTTTAAACTTAGGACATCAAAATGACATTAATTACTATTTTACTGTTATTTTAAGCGGGTGCTAGTTATGTATGTAGTGTTATAATTAGTTACAACCCTATACGTTATAACATATTACAAACGTATATAACATATAAAAAAAATATCGACAATAATATGCAAGAAATAATTATAATAATAATTAATTGCATATTAATATCGTATATAAATAGCATGCACTCATATACGGAAATGAATATGTGGTAACCCTAAAAATATCACGAAAATGTAAAATATATTCGCAGGTGTTGTAAAAGAGAGCGAGTTGAGCGCGGAGTGCGTCGTGATCGGCGCGCCGGAGATGCGGCAGGGCGTGGAAGCGTTCAGGCCGTCCATCACCGACGACGAGCTCAATTACTACGAGGCACTACAGTCACAATTGTAGAAGTATTTTTTATAATAAAGTTTATAGGTGGTGTTATTTTAATATTATTTAATGAAACTAATCCATTGGTAAGGTCCTCACAGATCGACGGAAATAAACAGTCTTAAGATCCTAACGTCTATAGCGTCATTGTTGTATCACTTAGAAGTAATTTTTCATTCTGAATAAATCAATGGTCCCCTTGGGGTTGGTTTGACATGGGTCAAACTACCGGGTACAACTAATTGCCGAAATAAAGGTAACGGAAAATTACTCTTTTTTTTTATAACCGAGTATTCGTAGCCGATTTTCAGCTATGGCGACCAACTTTATGAAGACAACCAAACAATGCTGGATTATTACACACAAATGAGTGCGCAAACAAGGGTGTACACGTATACGTATACGACCGGTAAGAAATCGGGCGCAGGATCGACGGCTCAATATGCTCCCTGGGTAAAATGATTAACCAACGGCTAACTATTAGGTCGGCCATAGACGGAATGCTTTGAGAATTTGAGATCGACAGCTCGAGCGCAGCCGTGTTGCTTGTTGTTGTTTGTCGCTTTATGCACTGTAAAACAACTTAAAATCATGCGCGTAAGGTAGACTGCAAAGAAATATGTTCCGTCGGTCCATCTTTAGAAACTAATGGTAGACGCGATTTCATGCTCTCTCACTCATAAACGATTGCTATCTTCGTCATATTTACCAACCTGTAGCCGGTACTGGAACAAAAAAACTACTGACTATTTTAAGCGTATTGTTATTTAGAGTTTTCAATTTTTTACGTTAACTTATAATAATTAACTACTTTATGTTGTGTAGGGATAAGATGAGAGGTGTAACTCTTAGGTGATCTTTGATATCCCGGGTACCCGTATAAGAGGTAATAATTTGGTTACAGAAACACATATCATGGTTATTAAAAAAAATGTGAGTATCAGATTAATATATGACGTCTTACTATACTTATCACGATGAAAGCATGAGTAATAAACATCATTTCTAAAACACCGGCTCACATTATTATGTTAACGAATAAAAAAATATACATTTCTATTAATATTATATATTTTTGTTGCCGCTACCGTCCGCTTGTGTCAGTGATAGTACATGCCCGACATTTATAATTCTTTTCTCTACTGAAACGGCTTATACTATAAACACTGGCTATGAATCATGTACTTACACTGTGCTATAAAGTTGTAATTTGGCATATGTATACGCGTTTATTACGCCGACAAAGTGATAGAAAAAAAGTTTTTTAGGGTAGCATTCAAATGTGTGTCACTTTTTCGACTAAACGGTAGTTGTTAGAAATTTAAACGTCACGGCAATAACTATTTATGACGTATAACGAAGTTGAAAAGGAAAACTAACACTTACAAGTTTACGAGTAACTAATCCGAGTCCAATGGGCACAGTACAATTTTTTTAACGCCAAAATTTTATTCTACATTTCGAAAATATAGGCCAATCTAGGAAACTAATTTGAACAGTGTTAATTTTTTCGTTGTCATTCCTGTTTTATTAATTATTCAAAATTTTCGATAGCTTATGCTTGATACGTCATCAATGGCATAAAGATGGCTGTCAGCCTTTGCCTATATTTTATCGTTTTTTTTCTAAACTGGTAAATATGTCATGTTAAATTATTAAAACAAGCAATAAAAGCATTCTATTAATACTAAAATGTTGTGTTAATGATATTAGTTACAAATTAATGGCGTGGGGTTTGTTTGGCTATTATAAATTGACATTATTTGCATTTGTTGATCGTCATCATTATCAGCCCTTCTCGGTCCCCTGCTGGACATAGGCCTTTTACAATAAATGCCAAGACGACCGATCTCTTGCTACTCGCATCCATCCCGGACCGGCCACAGCACGGAGATCGTCTTCCCACGTGGTGAACGTTCGATAACACTTCGTTTTCTTAAACGCGGCCTCCACCCCAGGACCTTACTGGCCCATCTGCCATCGGTTCATTGCCACGTCAGCGAGCTTATTTGTCGTGGGATAGCGGATACTTTAGTTCTGTGCCTTATGACTTCGTTACGAATTCTGTCGGACACAGAAACACCCAACATAGCACGTTCGATAACCCGTTGAGCTACCGCAAACTTGCGGACCAGTCCTATATTAAGAGGCCATGCTTCGACCCCGTAGGTCATCACGGGGAGAACGCATTGGTTGAAGATTTTCGCCTTCAAGCTCTGCGGTATACCTGTACCCAGAGTAGAATAGAATGTGACGAAGCTTCCGGAATGCTGCCCGACCCAATTAATGCTTCTATCGGCTCCCTTCTCGAAGTTATATCCACCTAATTGCAATAATTACCCGAGGTAGTCGTCTACGACTTCGAGAATAGCACCATCGATGTTGACGGGCCTGGGAAAAACGTGTTCGTTGAACATGACCTTTGTCTTGTCCAAGTTCATCCTAAGGCCAATACGTCGGGAGGATTCATTTAGACTGTGCAACATTTCTTGCAAGCTCTCCAACGATTCGGCCAACGACGATATAGTCGGCGAAACCAAGATGTGAGAGGTACACGCTGTTAATAATTATGCCGCATTCTGCCCAGTTCAAAGTCTTAAAGACGTCCTCCAATCATTAGTGAACAGTTTCGGGGAAATGACATCCCTCGGTCGCACTCCTCGATGCAATTGGATTGGCCTTGTTTGACCTCCCGGAATCAGAGCGGTCATAAAAGCAGCGTCGTACTATGCTCTCGGTACTTCCACGTATCGCCAATCGACCTGACATCGTTGTAAAGCTTCCAGAACAGCCTACGTTTCGACAGAGTCAAATGCTTTTTCATAGTCCACAAAGGCAGCCTTTTTTCCTGTTTTTATAATGTGTTCTAAAAAGGTGACTTTATTTTCTAATATTAGACCTAAATGTGTTACACTTAACAATGTTTGAAACATAACATTGTTTGAATATACTTATCACATTTTTTAAAATTAATACCTTTTTTTTTTATTACTTTTGTAATTATTTTAAAATTATATTTAATTGACAAAAATATGTACAATAATTTGTCAATATAAAAATCGATTAAAGTGTAAACAACATCGATATTAGCTTTAGGCAAACTGACAATTGACATACGTGCTACGACCCGCTCGTACAATTGTACAAGTCACATTCCCACAGTAAATGGTCTCTGGTTTCAGCTTCAGGTCACATAACGCCATCCTGTGCAGGCAACCTCTAAAACACCCGTGCCCTGTTAGTATCTGTGATAGATAACGTACTCATGTTCCACCCATTGATATGCCAGACGCGTTGTAACTACTGGAAATAAGCAGTACAGCTTCCTCCAGTCGGCACACTTGGCCCAGCGTCACTGCCAAGTAGAGATGACGTCGTCCGCGATAGCGCTGTTCTTTTCCTTACGCTCCTTGCCCTTGAGCCCCACGCACTCCTCCTGCACGTGTCTCGTTCGAAGAACCTCCAGATCGGCAGGCAGAACGCCGGCCAATACTGGTAGCGCCGCACTGCTGCATGACCTGTAGGCCTTCGTCAATAAAATTAAAGCTGGTCTTTGAGTGCGTAATAATGCACTACGTACAACGTACAAGTGAGAGCGTCGACACCAAAGCGCTTCAGCATATGTCAGGATTGCAACATAGGTTCCGTAGTACAGGAACATCCTTCTCGCCCATCAAAACCGCATGCAGCGCAAAGATCTAGCATCGTTTATGTGTACCCCAAGCACCTTGGTCACAGATACACTTGCGATCGAAGCACCATTCATCCTAATGGTCGGTCCGCTTTTAAAACTACCCTTAATTGTCATAGTCTGGGACTTGGCTGCGGAAAATGTTAGCCTATTACGAGTCCCCCAATTCGATAAACTGTTCAAGATCGTGGAACATTTCTGTTCCATCACGGCGCGCGACGGTGCCTCGATCGCAAGCGTCAAATCGTCTGGGTATTTCACAAAGCTTACATTCTCTGGTCTCGGCAATTTAAGGATATCGTCCAGGAGGAATCTCCATAGTGTGGGGCCCAATACCGAATCCTGGGGACATCCCATTGTGGAAACCTTCCTAAGCGTGCGGTGGCCAACTGTGAAGCCAACATAACGATTACAGAAATAACTTACGAGAGTCGGATAGATGTTCAAGGAGATGCCGTCGAGCACCACGAGTACGTAGAAGGCCGCTTCCAAGAGCTCCTAACAAGCTTTCGTCCGCCGCTGGGCGGCGGAAGGTAGCCCTTTGGCTCTCGAGGCGCAAAGCACCAGGCCCCGACAATATGCCTCCTACAGCACAGATGATGATGCCGTGGCGCACAGCCCTAGCTCTTACCAGGATAGCTAACGGCATTCTCCGCACGTCCCACTTTCCGGATATCTGTAAGGAAGGGAGAATCGTCGTCCTCCCAAAGCTGGGCAAGTTTCGGAACCTACCCGGAAGGTTCCTGGACGATCACGTTACTGTCGCATGTGGCCAAGTTATTCGAGCGGCTATTGCTCCGGAGACTGAAGCTGTCGTCCCAATAAGGGACGAGCAGTCGGTTTCCAGAGCGGCCACTCGACCACAATGCAGTCGGCGTGGGTGCTCCACCACTTGGCCATGGAGATGAACAAAGGGAGAAGGCCTTCGACCGGGTGTGGTACCCGGGCCACCTGGTCAAGTTGATGGACGCCGGCGTCCCGCTGGTTCTCGTGCGACTAGTGGCGTCGTTATTGGAAGGGAGAACCTTCCGGGTAGCGGTGGAGGGGCGACATTCCTCCCTGCGAGCTATACGTGCTGGAGTACCGCAGGGCAGTTGCCTGTCCCGTTGCCTCTACGCGGCCTATACCAACGACATCCCGACGCTCAACAACCCTATGGGAGAGGGCGAAACGGATGTCTTGCTCGCGCTGTTTGCTGACGACAGTGCTTACATTTCCTCGTCCCGAAAGCCGGAGCTAGCAGCTAGACGAATGCAACGGATGCTGGATCGACTGCCGGAGTGGATTGACAAATGGAGGATGTCTGTCAACGTGGAGAAAACAGCACCCCTATTTGTCAGCACGCGGTGCAGCATGCCGGGGCGGTTGAAGTTGAGTTGCCAGGAGTTGTCTTGGAGGTCCCTGGTCGTGTACCTCGGGTGCAGCATTGATCGCATGATCAACCAGGCGAGGGCATCCCGCGCCTTACTGGGACCAGTTCTCGCACCCGAGCTTCCAATACGTACGAAACTGGGGAAATACAAGAGGTACCTTCGATCGCGACTCACTTACGCTGCCCCGGTATGGTACGCGCTCACCTCCCCGAGCCAGAGGAAGCGCCTGCAAGCCCAGCAGAGCATATCGCTGCGAGTATTCAAGGGAGCCGGCCGCTACGTCCGGAACGACGTGATCGCGCTAGACCTGTGATCGAGTCTGTCGGTGAGTTTGTGGCCCGATTGTCTCGAGGCATGTTCAGTGCCGCGGACAATGGACCGCACGCCCACCTGAGGGACCTGGCCCCGCTACACGCGCGACCATCCGACGGGCGGCCGTACCCGCGTGAACTCGTATCCCGTGTTCCACCAAGCGGAGAAAGGTCCTCGGCCCCGGCAATCAGGACGAGGATCATTCACACACATACATAACCCACATCACACTTGGACATCAGTGAAGAAGACCCACGAACGGAATGAGCCAACGCGCGACCACCCTACGGGCGGCCGTATTCGCGTGAACTCGTGTCCCGGAGTTGTCCCTCGTTCTAATTACCGGGGCCAACGACCCTTGTTGGCCCCGGTAATTAGAACGAGGACCATTCACACACATACATAACCCACATCACACTTTGACATTATCACACTACACTACCCACCACACCTGCAGGCCAGTAGGCCGCGGCTCCCAACCCTACCTTCAGGCCATATGGCCTCCGCACCTAGGTGCGCAACAACCCACCAAAATCAGTGGGTTGCCCCCACCAACGAGGTGGTAGCTGTTCCTCGCGAATAGCCCCGGGTCATGAGGTTCGCCTCGAAACCCGCAATTCTGGCAGCCCCCCCCAGTAGCAGTAATTTAGTATATTGTCAGATTTTTTTGTAGTTTTTCTTACATAGTTTAATTTATTTTACTTAAATTACATCTTTTCTCTAATTTTTACTTTGGAAAGGGAATTAGGTTTCTTGCGCAATCACCGGAAGAGTTCCGGGCAGTCCAGGCACTCCTGACGAAGGAGAACCCGGCAGTGCAATGGCATTGTTACTCCCCACCCTCAGACCTCCCCACCAAGGTAGGTATTGGAGGTCTGCCAGTGGGGACGGACACCGAGGAACTCAGGAGCCTGGGCTTCCCGATGCGCTTCGTGCGGCATACACTGGCGAGACACGGGAGACCTGGCTGCTTGTGTCACGCGCAGCTCGAGCGACTGAACAGTTAGGAACTCGGACGCCACTACGAGGAGGAATAGTCTTGGGAGGGTGAAAGGTCAGACAGGACAATCTTCTACGCACTACCATCGGGAAATTCGGTGCGTTCGCTCCGGAGGCGTCCATGCAGTCGGGGACTGCCCGCTGCCGAGAGGAGCCACCCCGACCAGCAATTGCAAAGGCCCGCACCCGGCCAATGACCGAAGGTATAACGCCTTCATTAAGAAGGCTAGAGCCAGAGGCATGGCCAGCCGAAAGCCCTCCCAAGACGCGAAGGAAGACCACTTCCAGCTACTCGCGCAGCAAGACTTGGCTAAGACCAACGCAGCGCCTCCGTCTATTGAACTACGTCGCGTATCGGAGGGACGAGGTGTCGCCGAGCGGCCCGTACGGCCGTGCTTGTTCGGCAGGACGTCTTCCACGACTGGGCCCCTTCACCGACATGGGCTCGACTGAAATAGTCGTTCACATGGCGGGGAAGGAACTCAGGATCTAGGCGGCATACAGACATCCCGGGAACAGCTTCGACCTAGGCAATGTCCACAACGTGCTGGGGGATGGGGACCAAGTATTGTTGGCCGGCGACCTGAACTCCAAGCATCCATCATGGGGATCGGACGTCACGAACAGCGCCGGCTTCAGAATGCAGGAGAATTCGGAAGAGCGCGGTTAAGGACAAGGGCCTCCGTGTCCTACCCACGTGCCTACGGATCCCCTGCGCACCCCAAACGTTCTGGACATTGCCATACACCAGAACCTCAAGGCAACAGTCAACATCGAGGTCCTCTACGACCTCGGCACACAACACTTACCCATCCTAGTCACACTTGATCCCTGAGCGATCCTTAGGGAAAGAGTGCGGACCAGAGAGAGGATCGGTTGGGCCATCTATCAGGATAGCCTAGTCGACGTCACCATCGCCGGGCAGCTGTCTACCCTGGACGAGGTGGAGGCCGCCGCACGCCACTACACCAAATAATCCGGGAGGCGCGGGCGGCGGCGACCACCGTCGTACCGGTGGCAGCGCGCCGGCGGGGTGAGCTCCCCCCGAGCCTACTGTCGGACCTGCAGAGCTAACAACAGATGAGAAAACTCAGGGCCCGCACCTGCTGCCCGAGGATCAAGGCAAGACTCAAAATCCATCATCGTTCTGCCGAAGTCGGGCAAGCCCCGAAGCCTGCCCGGAAGCTACCGGCCGATAACGCTGCTGTCGCACATTGCTAGGTTGTTCGAGTCTTCTGCTTCGGAGGCTGAACCTGCACATTCCCATAAGGGATGAACAGTTCCACTTCCGGAGCGGTCACTCGACCACGTTGCAACTGACGCGAGTGATCCACCACTTGTCTGTGGAGCTGAACAAGGGGAAACACTCTGTCGCGGTCTTTCTCGATATGGAGAAGGCCTTCGACAGGGTGTGGCACCCGGGGTTCCTGTACAAGTTGGTGGACGCCGGCGACCCGCTGGCCCTTGTGAAACTAGTGGCGTCATTCTTGGAAGGTAGGACTTTCCGGGTAGCGGTAGAATGGAGGCACTCCTCGGTGAAGGCCATACGCGCCGGAGTGCCACAGGGCAGCTGCCTATTCCTTTGCCTGTACGCGGCTTATACCAACGACATCCCCGCACTCAATGATCCCTCGGGAGAGGGTGGGGCGGATGTCATGCTCGCGCTGTTCGCCGATGAAAGCGCATACGCCACCTCGTCCTAAAAGCCGGAGCTCGCAAATGGGCGCATGCACCGCATGCTGGACCGGTCTCCGGAGTGGCTCGACAAGTGGCGCATGTCCGTCAATGTGGATAAGTCGACGGCGCTTATACGTCATCAAGAGTCCCTTCATGTCAGACGGCTAAAGTTCAGAGGTCAGGATGTGTCTTGGGAATACCCAGTCGTGTGTCTCGGATGCAAAATCGACCGCGCGCTGCGGATGGGCTGGCAGGTGGACCGAATGGTCAACCAGGCTGGAGCAGCCCACGCTTTGCTGTGGCCGGTACTTGCGTCCGGACTCCCTACACGGACGAAACTGGGGATTTACAAGCCGTATATTCGCTCACTCCTCACTTATGCCGCCCCCGCATGGTACGCGCTAACCTTCCAGGCCCAGTGGACCAGGAAACACCTGCAAGCCCAGCAGAACATCTCCCTACGGGTCATCACGGGAGCCGGTCACTACGTCCGTAACGATGTGATCGCGCGTGACTTGAGGATAGAGTCGTTGGAGGAGCTTGTGGTTCGATTGTTATTGTGGCAGACGATGGAGCGCATGCTCATCTACGCGACCAGACCCCGCTGCACGCGCGACCACCTAAAGGGAGACCGTACCCGCATGTACTTCCCCCCCCCCCCCGTGGTCCACCAAGCGGACTAGGGACTGCGTGTCCGGCAATCCGGACGAGGATCACACACACATGCATAACACATCCAAATCACTACTCACCTTCATTCCCGCCCCTGAGCCCATAAGCCACAATGGCAAACCCGCAGAAATGCGGCCCCGCCACCGAAGGGATAGTTGTCCCCTCGCGACCCAAACCGGGTTGTGAGGTTTGCGTCGGTGCTTACAGGCGAACCTCAGAACCCGGGTTCGCAGGGCAACCTGCGAAGATGACCAGGAATACCAATGCGTTTACTTTGAATTTTAAAATTGTTGCTTGTTATTTCGGTTCTTGCTCACTTTTTATTATTGTTGTCACCTATAGATTAGTGGTTTAGTATATTGTTAGCTGTAACTAAGTGCACCAGGATCGTAAATATTTAATAACATGTTAAGACTTGTAATTGTACTATACTAAAGTGCACCAAATTCAATTTTATTCAGCCCTACTTATTTTGCCCTGGGGAATATGGAGTAATGAGATACTTCAGTGCCTTGACATAGTCTTCCTGATTTGTCTTCATTATGTTGACTCTCATACCATACCACTGCTAGAAATATATGTCAATAGCAACGAAAGAAATTGATTATAATTAACATGTTAAACAGCATGGCAGTCAAATGTTGTCTGGCGGTACTAATATTGATATTGATTTAGTGTTCAGTGTAATAACATAGACATATTTTATATCATGATCATTTCTTCTGGAAAACCCATGACAGTAAAATACTGATATATTGAGTCTGATATTTGATAAAATACTAAACTAGTTAATTTCAATATTTAGGTAGAACATACAACTAATCTACGAATAACTACATTTGCAGGACTTATCAAACAGTAGTTCAACACCGTGGACAGGTGATCTACACAAGAGCGACTAAGTGAAATGATCCTGTGTCGTAATTCTTAGGTTTAATAATTTAAAAAAATATAAAATCATAAAATGTTTTTAATTTTATAGTTGACAACATGAAGAGAAGAATATTTTTCTCAAGTAATACCATTTAGTTCAGCCAACTTCCATTGTCTGTATTGCTAGCAGCAAAGCATATAGACGGGTATAAGTCTTGTAGCTGATCTTTTAGTCGTGAAGCACACTCCTCGTCACTTATTTCGACAACAAAGTTGGACTGAAATAATCCGTCATTATTAGAAATATATGTAAATATATATCTTTCACGCTTATTAAAATTCTAAAGTTAGAAAGAATGAAAGAACTAAGAATAGTATAGAGAAAATACACCTTACCCATGTAGATCCAACGTCACTATGTATCCACTTTTGTTCCGTATCTAAACATTGTAACATAGCATTTTCATTGGCTAAAATTTTCGCGACTTTCTCCAGCCCTCCCCTTTGGTCTGGTATAGGAACAGCAAAGCGCAACAACCTTCCACTGGCAATAAGTCCCCTTTGAATAGTTCGGGCTAATAATCCTGAATCGATGGTCCCGCCGCTTATTAAACATACAGTTCTTAAAAGAATACAATTGACACTTAGCTATATATATGTAAAAAATAATATACCTCTTGCTCTTGTTAGACCTGCTTAGGTTTCAAGGTATATCTAGCTGTACCCGGAGCGGCCCTTGCATTGCGGTAATAAGAATAATGCTCACAGGCTCTGGTGGACGATGGTAAAGTGAGAACTATAACGTAATCTAAACGGCCAAATGATATTTGTATGTTGAGAATATAAAAACAGATGCCTAGCGGCTGGACCTCCGTTTATACGGATGTTAAATAGGCGCCGATAGTCACTAAAAGCTGAATCAAGAATTATCTCAAAAATACGAACCGTTTGCCACGAAGTTCTGGAACAATACCTTGCATTACAGCCGCCAGAGCGCACACACCGGCCCCATCAGCCACCAGCCTTTCATGTTCCAAAAGGTCTATGACAGCTCTGGCTATGTAAGACTCGTCGACGATTAGCTAAGTAATAATTTAGATTTCAATTTAGACGAGATGCGATAGATGCATCCATTGATAGTTCGTGTCATTGAGTCAATCTCACGTGAGATTTTATGTCTTTACTAGACTAGGTAGGAAGGATCCGCTAAGCTTATTATCTTTGTGGGAAGCTTTTCTTAGATGAACTTGTGCTGTGAAAGCATAAACATGTTCTACACAACTTCATCGGATTGCTGCTCGTCGGGTGACGCGACTTGAGCCATAACCTGAGGGACTGCAAGGTGCCTAACACCATCCCCGACTTGGGATAGCTCGTGGGACGTCCGTAAAATAAGAAACACCTATTTACTTACTAAAATGAAAAGGGCTTGTCACCCTATCGTTTCTCTACGGTACGTAGTAATCCGCCTGTTTCAACTTACAGTACCGTGTTGATCCACGTGAATTTTAGTAAAATAATATGTTTCTTAAATCTTGCTGTTAAATGCCTAATTTACCCTCAGAGCTGTATGTAAGTACGGAACAATTCCCTAGTGTTACCCCATCTAGTGATAAATTATTAGGCCATAAATAGGGATCTAATATCCCCAGGCCTTTTTTAGAGGCGAAAGTTGTACATAATTATTCTACAAATTACCATTCTGTCTAGGCTCCCCTTGATTGTCTGGAATGCATTCACGCCAACCACAGTGGCGTTCTGTCCCTCTGGTAAATTAGCCGTGTAGGTTGTAACTGGCCTGCCATCTTGTAACGATTTTAGCATAGTGGGAACCTTTGCACATTCCACACCCTATATTCGGATACAATTTCATTATCAGTAGGTAGGTACTTATATAGAGATGCTTATTATATATACATGTTTGTTAATAGGTAATTGGGAAGTTTCTTCTGTAAGGAGCTAAGTCCTGTAAGTACATAAGTTCCTGGACTTTGATTTTTAGAACACACACGACAAAAATGTATACATGTAAAAAAGGTACAAAAAATAACACCGGTAAACTCTTTATTGTCAATTATGTAGACCCTGCAAAAGTGCAGCACTCAGCACCGATCTTTCGCTTAAATATAGGATATATATTTTGTTACTTTTGATTATGTTTTGAGTAAAAGTCATAGTTAGGGCATCAACAAACTAAGTATAACTAAAAATCTAACTGTGAGTGTGTTTTAGACCACACAGCCAAAGTAAAACTTCTTTAGTTATCCGAAATGCATAATATGTGCTCGTATCTCTCTCTTGCCCTATAGTATATACGTAACTCTTTTTCTATCTTCACCATATCGTATCGCTCTGATCTCGCATTCACCAGCTTACACCCCAAGTCAAGCGTGCCTAAAAAAAATTAACTTCAATACCTTGTTAAAGTGCAAATATCAAATTTACTTTACATAGACTAGGCACGAACACTTGAGCTTCTTGCACGCAACCAGCGTACCCGCTAGGAGCGAGCCGTTGATTACAGGAACTAGGACTGCATCGGTTTCAGGCAGTTGTGATATAATTTCGATGCCAACTGTACCCAATCCCGCTATCATATCTGGATCGTCGGAGCTAATTGGGAAATAAATGTATAAGTAATGCTATGCGTTCAACGCAAGGTACAGAAAAACAAATCAATACAAATTAATAATTGGCAAAGCCCTACTGAGGTTATTTTTGAAGAACCTGTGGACGAATGGAACATTATACTAATAACTTACCTAACCTAACAAATACCAACGTGATGTTCATACTTTCTTAATGTCTCGTTTAAATTATTAGAACTCTACTGTAGATACTTTTAAGTAGCCCACCGTGGTACAAGCCTTGTTGCGGCGGTGGGGCTCAGTAGCCTTGGGTGATCCGAGACGAAGATTGGCGAAGTCAATTGAACCGAGAAGGTTGCGGCTCTTAGTACCCCTCTTACTACCTTAGTACTCGCGGTGGTTTTTGTGGGTATTCGGCACTATATACTTCCCACCCAGGGCCAGTGTAGGCGCGTAAATGCGTTTCCCCGCGTCAACAAAAAAAAAGTTACTTTCAAGTAAGTATAGTTATCTATTACGGTATTACCTATAGCTAAAGCCCGAATTTTTACACTTACGAAAATTCATTGTAGTGTAACCAGGTACTACACACAATTTACCTGCAACTTATAAGTACCTACACCAGAGTACACGCTCAGTAGTTAGGTAGGTTACCTACCTACTTATAAAAATTAATTATACTGTGGTAGCAGCCAGCCAACTCGGAATATTGTCAGTGGGTACAAACATATAGTCTACGTAAAAGTAAATAATAAAAACCTCAGTAAAAACTCTTTGCCATTTCTCGATAATTTTTTGGCATGATCAACTGCTTCCGCTAGAGTGTCGCCACAAATAATCACTTTAGCACCTAATTCAGAACACCGTTGAGCACTTGCCGGAGAAACCAGGGCTGGCATCGCCGCTGTCACCTATAGATCATTGACATTGACATAGAAAAAGTATAGCTATTCATACATGTTGTAGATATATTACCTACCTCTCTTGGTTGTGTTAAGGCTTAAGACTGCTCAGAGCTGTGCTGCTGAGATTATAGATTGAAGTTTTGGTTCGTGGCGTAAAGTGTATAAACACTAAAACTTGCACAGTTCAAATAGTGCCGTGTTAGAGTTTCAACCCACCGTGGATCGAACTGATGTCATAAGTCACGACTTAAACTATGAGCAAGTTGTTGACCGGTTCATCTGTTGAACATCACTGTCATCGCCTATTTTAATTCAGTAGATACATATCTGGTTTGAGGTTTATGCCGATTGTCAGCGACGCTACAATCAGTGTGCTCTGCCATAGCAGCGCTTAAAAGGACGCCGACTGCCGACAGCTCAACGCTGGCGCGCGCGGCTCGGCGTTGTTAGAAACACAACACAAACAGTGCGACAGCTGGTAACAGCGAGATTCAAAGACATAGATTTCAAATGTACCTACAGGTATACTCAAGGAATTTCCATGGTACGCTGCTCCTAGTGCCATATCTCCGCTGGACGGAACTATCACGCCTCTATCCACCAACTCGTCTCTCTTCGCCACAAAAACATTACGGACGCCACGTTCAGCGCAGCTTTAATGTTTAATTTGTTATACCGTCTTTGTATTTGAAGCTAGATTTAGATAAATCACTACGTACCTAAGTACCCACATACATTTTAGTGGCATGATGTACAATATAATATATTATACATGTTGGGAGAACTACGCTAAAGCATGTTTGGTAGGCGAATGGTATTTAGACTTGAATAGGATTTCTTGCTTTTTAGGAAATGAGATAGGATTTCTGGTCTGCAGTGATTGAAAAAGGTGCTGATGATGATTTTCAATATCAAAATTTAAAAGTTGTTGAAATTGCCCAGCTACGATTATGTAGGTACTTACTCGGTTGGAAACAAATTTTAGTACGTGAAGGTAATAAAAAAATCACTAAGGGGTAGCTGTACCTATAGTTATCTTCTTAACATACTAAATAAAAGGATGAATTCATACGAAGGGATGATAGGAGGTAAGCGCATCTGCGTAACAATCATGCGAAAGCCTCTATGCCATAAAAAATGGTTCCCCACTTAGACGAGATTTTGAGGAAAATTATTATTAGCAGAATAAAACATAGACAGGTACTTAGCAGAAGTAATGCAACATACTTAATACAACATTATTACTTAGCAAACATACCTGCCAGTATATTGCAGGTTCTCACACTTCAAAAAGATACTATAGTCCATATATCTGCTTAGTTTGGCCTCCTATAAATTGACGAGAGACTAATTAATTTGAACTCGTACACATGTACTTGTATTATGTGTATTTAGGTATATATTTACAGCTGTGAAATTTAAAGTTTCTCACATTAAAATAAAACAAAATTCATTTAATTTTTCGGGTCGTCTGGTAGAATACTAGTGAATGTCTTCAAACAAAAACTTGCCGTTAGTATGATGATTGGGTGATAGGGCAGGAATTGTGAGAGCACAATATAAAACTACCAAGGTTTTAAAAATAGTGATATGTGGACCCTCTTCCAACCCTTTCAATATAAATGTTATCTTATATTAGCCTTAACCCTGTTTGCACCAGACAACTTGTTTAACGGGTATTAAGAAACCCATTCCTACATAGTGGGGTATCATATTCATGCAATAAAATGGAATGTATTAAACATTCCATTTCAATGCTTTTTTAACATGCTAGAAATAAGCTGGTATTCGAATGGGGCCTAACAAATACAAATTGACAATAGTTCGGTACATTAATTTCTATAACTAGAGGTCTCATTTCTGAGTGGAGTACTGAGCAATATCAATCTGCACACCTCCACGGGAGCAATGGTTAGGTCCTACAAGGTGTAGACCTATAGTGCTTGGTTCTACTAAGTATTATTTTGTAACCATTATTACTTACGCAAAGGGGAGTGAGTATGACTGCATCTTGGATCCTTTCATATGCTTGTTTGATTTCGTTAAAGGATGTAACATGAGGCTCACAATCTAAATTTTCCTAAAGCAATACACAATATTGTAAAAGAATTACTTAAATCCACACAAACAGCAAATTTTTTCATCTTTTATAAATTCTTCTTAAATGAAGATTAATATTCATATGCCTACATTATTTCCTCCATGCTGCTCAGGTCCAGGCTGGAATGCAAGTGGCACAATATTGATTGCCTTCGTGTTCATTGAAAGAGGCCTTCATCCAACAGTGAAGAGGAAATTAATTTAATTTTTTTAATATTATACAGGTACAATTTTTTATACTCATTTATGTTCTATTGTTATACTATAAGTGGGCAAATAAGCAGCTGGAGCCTTTTGATGACTACCAACACCTATAAAGGTCCTACCATTTCAGTTGCAATGCAGCATTATATAGTAAGTAATGCCGAAACAATGAATATCTTGATATAAACAGGCATCATGGGTGCAGTCAGGCCCAAGCTTGTTGCTACATGTTTAATGTTAATAAAGAGACCTGACTGGTTGTCATGATTGAAGACAAAACTTGTTATAGGTTCATGAAAAATAAAAATATTTTTAATTAATCAATTACCAATTTTAAAAAAATATTGAATAATCAAAACATACCATGTTTGTAGAATGTCTTTTTATTTTAATTTTTATTATTTTAAATTGGACAATTCTTTTATGTTCAAGTCCATTACCAAAATAATTTGCTGTAAAATTAATGACTAATAGTGTCAAGTTCAAAAAACCTTATGACTGTTGTAAATTGTGGTCAGATCAAAAAAATTATACATAAAGAGGATTACTCACCTATTTTCAGACAAATAATAATAATAACTTTTTCTAAAAAATGACCGTCATTAAGAATTTAACAACTAAAACTAAATCCCATACAAAGCAATGTAAAAACAACATTAATATATTACTCCTAGAAAAGTATAATATTAATCTACTAGAAACACTCTACAATGTCATCTGCATAACTCTATTCGAAGCATCATGATATATATAGCTATAACAATCTTTGTCTATAAATAGACTATTCAACACAAAAATAAGTTTTCAATTCGGATTAATATTTCCTGAGATTAATGCATTTCAACAAAAGCTCTTCAGCTTTATATTGTATGATAGTAATATAGATCTAGTAACATTTGTTAATGTAAAGCATGAATATTTTTATATGTTGTGTACTACCCCTAAAAAGGAAGAATATTATAAATGGATAAGTTATGTATATTAATTATTCACAGTGTTACTACATCCTACATAGTATAACTAACCAGTTCCGTTTAGTCCATCAAATTAAAATAAAAAACTCTACCATTTATTTTTACTCATATCATAATAGAGTTTTCAATAAAATTTGCAAAGAAACAAATACATGCTTAGAAAAGATTGTTTATTAGGTTTGTTGTTATATTACATTTAATTAATTGCTAAAGCATCATTTTGTACTTCCTGGGCTAACTGCATCTGTAAGTTAAGTAATTTATTTTTTAAAACAACTATCCCCATGAGGACTATGTTTTCAGGTTTCAAAGCACCAGAAGATTCAACATTATAGAAGAATTTATTGGGTTTCGCTTCCCAGTTAAACTCAGCTTCATATTGGTCTTCATCAAGCTCAGTGTGCTCACTCTTTGGCCACTCGTCTGGTTTAGGATACAGTGTATGCCTCATAATATTATCTGGGTCATATTCAAAACAAACACCAGCAGTTGGATTCCATTTTGCATGTTCCTTACCAAAGCCTTTCTTTGCATAAGCACGCAATTTAAGTTCTTGACCTTTACGCAATTTTATAATTAATATTTCGTCTAGTTCGCCATAGTCAGCTTGATCTTCGTCTCTGTGTCTTGATGTTACAGGAACAACACGAGGATCGCTGGATTTCAGATCAGCCGTTGTAACATGTCTTGTTTGGTCACCAGTACACTTTACATCTAGAGTAAACTCTACGCTACATTCGGGACAAAAATCGGCACACATACAATCCCTGGAATAGCGAATTTTATCAACTACGTCATCAGAAATAAGAGGAATAAGGCCAATACGATGTGCCAGGAATTCATCACTTAGGACTGTGGAATTGGCTTCTAATTGTACCCAGTCAATAGCCATCGTAGGAGTTTCTGCTATAAAAACACGTCGCATGCTATTAGCCACGCTAAGTTCGGTATCTTCAACAACAAACTTTACATTGTCGTCCGTGAGTTCAGTGATATGAACGGATGGCTGATTAGCATAAGGCATTTTGTATAGATTAAATTAAAAAACAATGTAATACAAGGATTTGTTTATTTTCACCGATTTCTTAACTGCAACAGAATAAAACAATAAACATTTCGAAGGTACTTAAACTTTGAATTGATACTTCAAAAATGATTATTCGTACACTCCGGTACATTACTTTGACATTTATTTATTTTTAGATAATTGAGGTCGTATGCAATGGAATTCGCCATATAAAAATATTACATTAAAAATTAAACGCGACGACAATTTTAAACTACAAAATTAAACAATACTACCAGTATTGTTTAGTTTTGTTCTTAAGATTAACGGAGTTAAATATTTATGTAATAGACATGTCAAGAATTTTTGTTAAATACAAGCAATTGAAAAGTTTTAAAATAATGCAATATGGCAATATCAATCTACTAAACCTTATTATATATTAAATATTTTTATATTATTTAGTTGAATCTTTTACATTAAAATATGCAATATCTGTTTTATCAATATTCTTATACCGTTTAATACGTAGGTACGTATTAAATTGTCTACGGTATTACAACCTTCCCCACTATGGTTCAAGCCTTGTCGTAGCGGTGGGGCTAAATTGGCAGGGGCGAACCCAGGCGAAGCCAATTGTACCGAGGGTGATCTTTGTACCCTTCTTATAAAAAGAGGGGGCTTAAAGATGAGGAGGATGAATCGCTCTCGGTACCCCTCTTATAAGAAGATGGGACCTAAGGGCAACAGGAGGTGGCGCTTTTGCGCACGGGGCAAGGGGCGAGGATGGGTATTTCACCCCTTAGCACTCTCCCAGAGTCAGTGGGGTTTCGCTGTAGCGCTGGGCAACCCCATCTGTTGAGGTGGAGTTGGTCCCTTAGGGGGCTGTCTAGCCGTCGAGGTACCCTGATGATTGTTGTTGGCACCTCACCAAGGGCGGCACTGAGGGCACTCGTGGTGATATTTGTGGGTATTCGGTAACATCATGTGCCGCGAGTCCCACACACCACTGGACCCATGGCCGGTGAAGGCGCATAAATGCGTTTCCCCGCGTCAACAAAAAAAAATGTATACCTTGCGAGTCGTTGCTCCCCATTCTTAACAATTTTGATAAAAAATGGGAACAACAATAATGTCGTTCGTAAGTAAGTAGATATAAAACTGAACTTTGTGTAATCTACAATACGTAGATAGGTTTATTAGTATTACAATTCTAATTAAATAATAGTAATCAGACTACTTTCTGTTCTGTTAACATTAAAAAAGGAAACGTTTATAAGCTTAACTATCTAAAAATATTATTTTAAGTTTACGCGAATGTTACTCATTACAATAAAACCACTGTTAAGTATTTTATCGCGGTTTATTTAATTATTTAAGTAGCCCAATGTTTCAGAAGCTTTACAGCTACTATGGTCACTGGCGGATTGAGATCAGATGTCTTGATGTCATAATATGTTAAAAGTACAAGAAAAATTATAATTATATAACTGTTACGATTAACGCCAACAGCACTTATTACATATAATAAGTGCATATAATAAACGTTGGGCTAGTTAAACATTTACTTAAAACGATTAAATTGATAAAATACTTAGAAGTAGTTTTATGGTAAAAATAGTATTGTATTAATTTTGTAAATATATGATGCATAAGCTGAAAGAAAGGTAATGTGCTTGCGACAAAATATAAATGAAAGTAGTTAAGATGTTCCGTTGCATTTTACATGACTATCTACGTAAATTTAAAAAAAAAATTACGGAACTTAGCACATAACCAAATGTTCTCAAACTATGTTATTTTATTTGCACTAAAAGATGGATGAAATTTGTCCGATACTACCGTAGATATAAATATACACAAGAGCCATCCCGTATTGGCCAATATGGCCACCTGCTTATGTGCTATTATGCGATATGACTTTATATGATTGCAAGTGGCCATCTTGGTTCTATATGTTATATACAGTAGAGAAGGAATCTAATCTCGCATGCGCATTGCTCAAAGAGAAAATGATGAAAAACAGATCGACAGAGTGTAAACTGCTGTCATGTAAGGACGTATGCCATATGTGATATGACCTTATATGATGGAAATTGGCCATCTTGGTTAATAGAGTAGGAATATGAGAATTCATGAGTATCTGTGTCTATCTAATCTTACATGAGCATTGCTCCAAGACCAATTAATGAAAAACAGAGCGACGGGGAGTGAACCGCATTAGCATTCCGTTTGGATTGGTTATGGATATTTATTTTGTGGGAATCCCACGAAGGCGTAAAAAAGTGAAAAAATGAATGGGCGTTCATATAGTTCAATTTCAACGATTTTTAACTGGCAATAAATAATATATATTATTTGAACTTATCCCACCCCCGGACTTATCCCAACACTCCTAATTCGATTCAGCCGCGTGTTACTCACTTCCCACCAGATCACATCCAGAACCGATGGCACTGAAGCATTGGAAAACCGAGGGCGCCTAGATTCGACAACACAAATTGATATCCTCCGTAAGTCGGTGTTTAAAGTTGGCCCTTACCGGGCATATTTACTACGACGCCCCTTTTTCTTAAATCTTAAGCCATTGACTTTGAAATTCGTTCTTGAACTATTGCCTTCTATAAAATTGTGACGCTTAGGTCTCTATCTCGCGTCCGAGAGCCTAAGGGGAAAACTGCAATTGCAAGAGTAAACAGGTATCTTCTAGGAAAGCTTGCCCCATCGTCCACCTCATCTTCACTGCCATCTGGTGAAACAGTGGTAAAACCCGAGATTATTAATGGTTACGATTATTGTGATTAAAAAACCTGATAGAGCAACCACACAAGTCGTATAACATAGTACCTGTTTAGGTACACAACGTACGTGTACACAACGCGTAGCCATTTCTAAAGAAGTTGACAGAGGAAGAATTAATAAAATCATTACCACCAGCTATGTATTTAGATATGGTACTCAACATTTATAATTTATTATTTTCTGGGAATAAAGGACGGATTTTCATGGACGTCAGTAGCTATTTATCAAAGGACTCCGGCTGCACGATAGCCCCTGTATCATATGCACCTACTAGAAAAATATATATGTAAATATTATTACGTTTTCAAATATCTACGATTACTTTCATTTTACTTACAAAAAATTTTGAATACCTTCGTGCCGTAAGTAGGTGTAATATTTTTTTAAGCGCAATAATTTGCAAGTGAATGTCTACAATGTAAGTCAGTGCGCTATCAGTTATCCTATATTATAAATTATGGAGCGATACGAATTTTATTCATCTGTAAGTTTAAACTAGTAACTTACTTACATAAAATCGTAGTATACAACGTATTATATGTACCTATACATACCTATCTATGTTCTCGTCACACTGCTGTTAACATTCCTAAACTGTTACACGTCGTGTAAACTAGGTATAGTTATGTTAGGAATAGCGAAATACAAATTATTCTGGGCCAACTAATCTAGATTTCCAGGTGACACTAGAAATCCGTTTTCGTTTTATAGAATAGGCGGCAAACGAGCATTCGGAGTATTTTTACAACTACCGACGTCGTGTAATTACTGTGTTGATGTGTTGCCTTCCTATACTTCGTTCCTCACGGCACTAGCTTACATACTGACTCTACATTGATGTATGTTTGTCACAAGTATTTTTTCATGTACACCGAATATGAAATCGCGTTCTGTACCGTAAATGAAAGTCTTCAGACCTTACAATGTACAATGTATGTGACATTTGTGATCAACACGTAAACAAATAGTTACGGCCTAATAAATAATACGTATTTCCAAAAATGGCACCTGGCAGTTTTCTTTTTATACAGTATAGGCAAACGAGAGCATTTTAACGATTAAGGACGCGACGCCCATAGACATCCACGCTATTGTTATACAATGCAAAATAAATGGCAGGAACGTGCCAAAGTTAATTTCGAAATAATTACGACCGAGATATTAGAACTTTATTGTTATGAACTTTAGCCCCTATCAAACTGATTGCATTATCAGTTTTAGCGTACTCATTGGATTCCATCATAATTAAAAAGATTTCGTGAATAGCTGGTCGTGGGCTAAGGACATGATATAGACTGTCTATATTGAAGACATCATGGTGTTTCAGGAGGTAGATTTCGATCCCATGTGTGACAAGGAGAAGCCACAAAAGATAACCTTCGAAGATGTTTCCGCGGCTTCCTTTAGAATACAAAGTGGAATTGTTAAAACGCCATGTGTGGTACGTTGTTTCGCCTTTTAATTCCTATACATTACTTGAGTTAGTAAGACTACAATAGCTCACTGCCTACATGTAGATTGTAGAGTAATTATTACATACTTAAGTAAAAAAATGAAGTAAGTTGTTCAGGTAAGTTTTCGCTTTTATTTTTTTTATAAGTTTATGTGAATTTCACCCTCGTTCAAAGACAAAAGATTTTTTTTTCTTTCTTAAATACGGCTAACCTCTCAGGTCGACAGGCCATAAACGTATTTATTTATAATTGAATATATAATAGTTATTTAATATAAACAATTATAAATTTAATAGAACAATACTACTTACGTGGAAAGTGCTTGAGTAGGAATAGGCTCTGTTGACAGCTGTCAACTGTTTAGCTTATAACATAGCTTCACCAGTGTTTATCCTTCAAAAATACTGGCGCCGATCGCCCCAGGGTTATCAACTCCCCCACCATAGTTCAAGCCTCGTGGTGGCGATGGGGCTCAATAGCCTGGGGTGAGCCCAGCTGAAGGTAATTGAACCAAGGGAGATGCTCTTTGTACCCCTCTTATAAGAAGAGGGGACAACTCTTATAAAAAGAGGAGGTGCGTCTGCGCATGGGGCGAAGATGGGAACCTCACCCCATCGCACTGTTCCAAAGTTGGCGGGGTTATCAAGTCGTGCGGGACAACCCTGCTGTTGAAGCGGCGTCGGTCGCTTAGGTGACTGACTGGCCGTCGAGGTGCCCTGATGATTTGTTATTCCGGGGCACCTCACCAAAGGCGGCACTGATGGCACTCGCGGTGGTTTTTGTGGGTATTCGACACAATATAATGTGCCGCGAGCCCCACACACCACTGGACCCCACCCAGGGCCAGTGAAGGCGCGTAAATGCGTTTCCCCGCGTCAACAAAAAAATAATAATGCTAAATTAGGGCGCAAGCGCCTATTTACGGAGGCGTCAGCGGACTCAGGTTCCGGTTCGGACACGAGTGTTGTCACTAGGTCACGGTGTGGCCAAGAGAGGAAGGTCGCACACGCTGGCGGGAGCCAGGGCAGCGCTCGAAGAAAAGATTGAGCTTGAAGGGAGGAAGAGTTTGAGGGGGCCCTACTTAAGAGGGCGTTCCTCAAGGAAAAAGAGGGGGGACGCAACCAGGTGGCAACACCGATGGTCCTCGAAGACGTCGATCGGTGTGGGGCAGAGGAAGTTTTGGGGGCAGCGGTAGCCAACCTGAATTTAATACTGGACCTCACCGGGAAAACGACGAGCCTCAAAGGGGAGTACGCCTCTAACATTGGGAGGGCGGCTGGGTCCATCACGGAGATTATGGAGTCCGTGGTGGGTCGCATGGAGGTTTATGAGGCGAAGAGGCTTAAGGACGATAATGCGCGCCTCCAGAGGGAGCTGGGCATTCTCAGGGAGAAGATCCGCGCCTAGAGACGGGAGTTCGAGGAGGCGCGGAAGAAGTCGCCCGTAGGGACTGAGGCCCCTGACATGGATGGCGAATTAATGAAGAAGATTGGGCAAAATCATTTATGTGCGCATTTCGGGCCTCGAGACGAGGCTTTCTCCTGTCTCGGGATAACAAACCGATGGCGAAGGATGTCAGGGCTGCGCTTGCAGCGAAGAACATCGAGTTCTACGGCTCCGCGTCTCGGATAGAAGAGGACGGAGGAGCATGCTTCCCCGGAAGAGAGGTCTACGTTGTAGATCGACGTAGTACGCCGCAAGGCGTCGAAGACGACGGCGGCACCAGCGCCACCGGCGTAGAAGCAAGTTAAAGCGGCGGCTTCTACGCTGCCGGCTAAGAAGCAAGTGGAGGCAAAGCCGAAGCTGACACTCCCCCGCTCCTCGGCGTTACTCTCAAGCTACGGCCGGAGGCAGTGGATAAGGGGGGGTTCTTATGCTTCGGCGATGCTGAAGGTGGAGGGTGAGGTGGATTTAGAGGGGCTGGGTATCGGCCCCCTGCGGATTCGCCAGGCGGCGACTGGGGCTCCCCTTTTGGAGATACCTGGGACCATGAGCGAGGACAAAGCAGACTTGCTCGACGCTCTTCTAAAAGAGGTGCTAGCTGACGAGACGCATGTGAGCAGGTCGGAAAAGAAGACAGATGTGAGGGTCACCGGCCTGAGCGATGCGGTCACCGCGAAAAGGCTGACGACCGCGGTGACCAAGGAGGGGGGGGCTGTAACCCGGGACAAATATTCGCGTGGGACCATCGCACGGGGAAGTTCGGCTTGGGCACAGCCCATATCGATCTCCCGGCGACGACAGCTAAGAAGTTGCTGCAAGCCGGGAGATTAGTGGTGGGGTGGAGTGGAGTTGGAGTACACATCCTGCAGTCGCGACCCAGGTACTGCTACCGTTGCCTGGGGATGGGGCACGTGTCCAGTACGTGCCCCGGTGGCACTGACCTCAGCACCCTGTGCTATCGCTACGGTCAGCCCGGCCACAAGGCCGGAGGCTATTCGGCCACCACTCGTTGCGCGGTGTGTTCAGACGCCGGCAGGCCGCCGGGCCACGGTGGCATGTCTTGTAAGCCCCCCGTCCAGCGCGGGATTGTTCCCTCTCCCTTTCAGAGGGGGAACCCTTCGGAGACGGACATAGAGGTGGCCTAAAATGTCTCGCCATCTCAGCGTTCTCCAGGTCAACCACTCCGCACGGGCTCAGGTTCTTTTCCTACAGTCCATGGCGGAGTGGGTGATTGACGTCACGATCGTAGCCGAGCCGTACGTCGTGCCCTCCAGCCCAAGCTGGGCTGGGGACACCGACAGCTCGGTGGCGTTCGTGGTGCGGCCTGGAGCCGGCCCCCCATCGTAGTCAAAGCGAGGGGCCGCGGGTACGTGGCGGTGGTTCGGGGAGAGGTTGCCTTCGTTGGGGTATACTTCTCCACGAACCACAATTTGGTAACCCCCTCTCCAGGTATCCGTGGCCGGGGACCTCAATGCTAAGTCCACGCGCTGCGCTCTACGCAGAGGGTCGTCGCAGTGAGGTCAATCCGGTGGTATCGTACGGTATCGTGGGCTGCAGCGATAGCCTTAGCCGGTGAACCCCCGTGGGAGCTCATGGCGGAGGTTCTTGCCGAGAGTGGCTCCTATGTCTCGGGTTCTCGGCCTGAACCCCACGCAAGACCAGATCCTACGGGTGCGCCGGTTAGGGCATGTGTCACTAATGCAGAGGTGGGGGGAGGATCTGGCACGGCAACCGTACGTTAGAGACATAACACCTTCCGTCTGACGCAGGTGCTTACCGGTCATGGGTGCTTCGGTGAGTATCTGTGTAGGACGGCCCGCAGGGAGCCGACGACTCGTCACGATTGTGACGCGGTGGTGGACTCGGCCCAGCATACCCTCGAGGTGTGCCCGGGATGGGCAGCGCTGCGTCACGATCTGACATCAGTTATCGGAGGGGACTTGTCAGAGTCGAGCATAATCCTCTCGATGCTCGGCAGCGACGAGTCCTACCAGGGGATGGCTTCCTTCTGCAGACCGTCACGTCCCAGAAGGAAGCCAACGAGCGTGTGAGAGAGGAGGCTGCCGACGCGGCCTCCCCCCGCCGTCGACGAATGGGGGCACGAAGGAGGCGCTATCTGCAGTGCCTTCAGTAGTGCCCCTGTGTTCCGTGTCGGGCCGGGATGGGAACCCGGCCCACTCCAAGAAGACAAGGCGTCGTGGAGACTGGCCAGCCTGTCGCTGGTGGGATCCTGTTGCCTGCAGATCCGGGACCCTCCACTAATAGCGGCTGAAGGCTCCCGTAGGGGTTTAGTTGGTATTGCTACCCATTTGCCGAGTCCAACATAGGTCTGGGGGCCAACCCGGACCGTTAATGAAACCAATGTGATAGTCGATTGTAAGACCCATAAAGAGCAGATGTGACGGAGCTGGGTACAACCGTAAGTAGGGGACTTACTCCTCAACCTAACTACCCTCCGATGGACCACCGGCTGCTCGCAACTCGCCGGTATCTATATACCTCCCCGGTCGTCCCGCACTAATGTTACAAGCTGTACCTACATTTATATGTTACGTGTATTTAAGTGAAATATAAAAGTTTCACTTGCGTGATCATTGCATTGAACCATATTCTAGCATTTCGAGTTAGGCAATAGGACAGCACACACAATTTGTAATGACTAATATAGAAATGAATGTGTGTGTGTACTACTATATGTATAATAACTGTTTTGACTTTCACGTTCTTCCCAGCGGTAGACATAATTTGCAGTTAATCTTAGATTCTTTTTTACTCATACATAATTTTTGTACTATTTTACAGAAATCCCATATGTCAGCAACATTTGGCATGGATGTGTATTTAAAAAATGATTTTCTTCAACACACGGGCAGGTAGCGTCTTATAAGTTTTATATTTAGTCCTACACTTCACGTATAATATATATTTTTCTTATATAATGATGCCTAAAATATATTAAGTCGGAGGAATTATGGAGATATTTCTTAGAGAAAATCGATAGTAGGTATCAATACAATCTTACCGTTTCAGCTTCAAGGAGAGAGGCGCAAGAAACGCTTTGCTCCTGCTGTCTGCACAGAACAAAGCTCGGGGCGTGATATCCGCGTCTCTGGGCAATCACTCCCAAGCACTCAGTTATCATGCTCAGGGCCTGCACATCCCTACGACTGTGGTGATGCCGAACGTCGCTCCGATCATGAAGATACAAAAGTGTCGATCATTCGGTGCAACGGTGATAATCTACGGTTCTGACATGAAAGAGGCTAAATATCACGCTATGACGTTAGCTAAAGAGAGAGGACTTACGTATATTAACGGGTGTGTCAATTAAAATGTACATTTATTTAACTGCTAGTAATTAGGTATAATTTTCGCAACTTCCGACGCAACTACTCTGTGTTGTAACATTCATCAGCTTTACTTTTTACCCGACTGCGCAACGGAAATGAGGTTTATGTGTTTGGCCGTCTATGTATGTAAAATCGAACCACGAGTTGTTCAATATATATAGGAATATTCATTCCTTTGCGGCACTATATTGAACAACTCGTGAGCCGATTTTGATGAATCATACATCAAATCAATAAAAAAAATTACAAAAGCAAAAATCACGACTGCGTGCTGACTAGCTTTCTTTTTCCCGTCTATAGAAGTTGTCACTGTCTTTTTACAATCGGTAGCCATTTAAAATTTTGGCAAAAATAATGTGGCTGCTACTAACGTGTCTTTTTTCTTTTTATCATTAGTGTAATATATTTACCCCTATGTCTTGCAAGTCCGCAAGGATATCGATTATTATTAATGCTGGTCTCATATCAGATAAATCTCTTCAATTACTTATAATACCACAGATTTGATGAATAACAAATATTCAAAATTTAACAGATATGATCACCCTCACATAATGGCTGGCCAGGGGACGGTCGGGTTAGAAATTTTAGAGCAAGTACCTGAAGTAGACGCTGTACTGGTCCCAGTAGGAGGAGGCGGTCTGCTCGCCGGAGTCGCAACTGCTATTAAACACCTCAAGCCTCATGTTCTTATATACGTAAGTGCCGTTACGCACCTCGTAGACAGTAGTACCCATATATGTATAGTAAACCTTCTAGAAGAAGCGGTTTAAAACACGTACTCCGCTGCCTTGTTCATAGAGTGATCGTCGCCTATAGCCTTCTCGAGGAATGGGCTATCTAACTATGAAACATTTTGTCAAATATGACCACTAGTTCATTAGATTTGCACGTGTAACCAAACAGAATAAGTCTTCAACTATGAACCTACGCATAGATAAAAACAATTGCTTGTTCTATTATAATAATTTATATTTTAATATAATATAACACATCGTCAAATGTTTAATACTCCTGACCTATGACTCTTCTTATATCGACGGCTAGGAATTGTTGTTAAATTCTTGACAGGTCATCATCTGTCTTCTGAATACAAAATAATTTAACAAATGTTGTAAATAGGTGCTTGTAGATACATCAATGTTATCATCTAGTGTCTTCTCTCTAATATTTTGCGCATTTTATCAGACCAGAAAAATGAAAAAAAATACGGATTTTTTTTTTATAGAATACGGGGCAAACGAGATTTTGTAGATTTTTCACATCCACATAATTACTATGCAGTTGCGTTGCCCTCCTCCTCTCCCCCACAATGGGCCACCGGCTACTTACAAACTGCATGAAACACGACACTGAAGATATCACTTTATGGCGGTATTATGTGAGCGAGAGGTACCTCCCCGGTCGTGCCGGCCCAATTCCGTTGCATAAGAAGATGTAGTGTCATGCACTATGCATTGCACTACCTCTTCCTCAGTATTATCGGATCTTGTAATAATATCGATTACATTGCATTGTTATACATAATATACCTTCTGGCGACTGCTGGAGCAAGCGAAGCAAGCAAAGCCGAAGGAATTAGGCAACCTGTAGCAAATTTTGTTCAGAGCAGAGGCGGCTCTACCTAAGGGCTTTTCGGTCTGAAACCCCGGGCTTCATGGATTATAAAGGGCTATTATCGGCTATTAAAACAATAGCCGATACTTGTTTTATAGGTAAAGAAAATTATGGCCCCCCCCAGACTCATGGCCAGTCCCATTTCATGTTCGCTGTTCCTCAGCGATTGCACTCCAAAAAAAAATGTTAGTATCTAGAGTAATCTATTAATTTAAAAACGCTCGCCTATATCTAAGTGAACATATGCACACATAGCTCTAGATACATTACATTTATATATCGAGATTGGGCTTTTTTTATTCTGCGGAAGTTTACGTCGTTTGTAAATCTGCTCTTGAGTTACGATGGATTCAACGAACATAGCAGCGTCTAAGCATCGCCTGATCAAAATTAAATAAAATTGACAGGGTGTCGAGACTGAGAAATGTCCAAGCATGACAACGGCTTTAAGGAATCTGGAACCAACCTGCGTGGATATTCGGTCGACGTTGGCCGACGGTCTGGCAGTGCCCACAGTTGGATACAACGCCTTCGCAACTGTAGACTCCATCATTGACAAAATGGTAAGTTATATAATAATAATATTTTGTTTATAATTGTAACTAGCGACATATTTGCGATTAGCCGGTGTAGGGACACTAATTTCTTGAGAACAATTAGGCCACGTTGGGATGTATGGACTAATGTACCCATTTAAACGCATTGGTAGACGGTGGTCACGAACAATTCATTGTTAGGGACAAGAAGACGTATATATATATATTTATATATGTGTATAAGCAGTAAAGGAACTTGGCTACACCATGCCTCTAATACTAAATGGAGTCACGCGTCACTTGTAACTTAGTACCTACAGTAAAAACTAAAACGTCATAATCTTGTCAAGGCTACCGACCTATTGACGCACGAATCAACTCTTGCTCTGATGCAATAAAAATTAAAACATAACTTTGTGATAAGCCTAGCTATCTCATAATATGAATTATGACGCGTAAAATACCGTAATAATAAATATCACCTATCTATTATTCAATTAAAATCTTAAATCAAAAATATATGTCGCAGTCGGTGCGACACACCACTTTCAAGAACAGGGCCGTTTTGTTTGGTGGGCCAGCGAATATCCAGATTGAATACAGCTGAATGTAATTCTAGCAGAAGTTACCTAACACTTTCTGTTATAGGTTATTAAATAAAGTTAGTTGTTCACAAGTTCACAATTTTAACACTCGTAGCGTTGCTTGACATGATAACAAAGATGGCGTCGATTACAGAGAAATAAAAACTATGCTCGGTGAAGTTCAGAGGCCTCCGTGGTTAGGTTATTTTTATATTAGCATTGAAAACACTTGGTCTAATTTAATACTTGTATCGATCACCATTACTGCTATGCTGTTCAATGAGGCTAAACCTCAGACATATAGCATATTGAAGAAAGTCTCACGATAACAATCCGGCGAAACGTTGGCCCGCCAATAAACAAACGGCCCTGTTTCTTAAAATGGCTAGCCGAATGTAAGACGGTGATTAATAAAATAAAACGGCTACAACATATTATACAACGTTAAAATGGTACACTTAATACTTTATACCACGTTATAATCTCATCGGGTTTGACGTATGATCCGTCTTAACTTTAAACCAGACCTGTGATAGTATTCAGCGAAATTGTGTCTGTGGTGTCATGTGATAAATATAATGTAGATAGAACATAATAATACCGTTCTCAGTGGAAACATTTAGGTATTTTTTTATCTCTATGTTTTATTTGTATGATGGATATAGCTGAATATACTCGTACTTTATCTTGGATCCTCAACTAGCAGTCGAGGAGGAACACCGCAGTGTTTTGTGTGTTTATTCCAGAGTCCCAAGTACAACCTTCATATAACGTATGCGTAAATGCATTCTCCAGTGAAATATTTTTTTTAGGCTTTCGTGACACAGACATCCTGTCCGGGTGGAGCTACCTAGACATCATTGTATCCATTAAGTCCCAACTGCGTCTTGAGTCATAGTTTTTTTATTTATTATTTCTTTAAAAAATTGTTAGATTGCTGTTAATGAAGATTGGATTGCTCGCGCCATTCTACTTCTTGTCGAACAGGAGAAGTACGTGGTGGAAGGAGGCGGTGCGGTTGCTGTCGCCGCTATAATGGCAGGAATGGTTCCAGAACTTGTAGGCAAAAAGTAAGAACATTTTATAGAGTATTTCTATGTGTGGGACATACAAGCGTGTTCGTTACAATGACCATACCTTTTTTTTTTGACGCGGGAAAACGCATTTACGCGCCTTCACCGGTCTTGGGTGGGATCCAGTGGTGTGTGGGACTCGCGGCACATGATAGTGCCGAATACCCACAAAAACCACCGCGAGTGCCATCAGTGCCACCCTTGTCACCTACCTCACGGTGCCCCGGAACGACAATCATCGGGCCACCTCGACGGCTAGTCAGCCCCATAAGGGGCCAACTCCACCTCAACAGATGGGGTTGCCCAGCACTACAAGACAACCCCACCGACTGTGGGACAGTGCAATGGGGTGAGGTTCCCATCCTCGCCCCTTGCCCCGTGCGCATAAGCGCCACCTCCTGTTGCACTTAGGTCCCCCCTTCTTATAAGAGTGGTACCGAGTGCGATTCTTCCTCCTGATCTTTTAGCCCCCTCTTCTTATAATAGGGGTGTAAAGATCCCCCTTGGTTCATTTGGCTTCGTCTGGGTTCACCCCAGGCTACTAAGCCCCACCGCCACGACAAGGCTTGAACCATAGTGGGGACAATGACCATACCTACTCAGTGTAGTAAAAATTTAATAGATCGGTATCTTAGGAAGAGCGTTGTCACATGTACTCAAAACTTCACACACTATCGAAAGGAGACTGAAATATTTGTACGACTATAATGTAACATGAGCTACTGAGTAAACTCTGTATCCCATATTATTATTATCCTCTTATGTGGTGTTATAAAGTATGGGAGCTTTCATACGGCATGAGTTCACAATTCAACACGAGGGTATTGAACTTGAATCCCATGAACCTAAAAGAAAACTGAGGGAAGTCGTACCTGTTTCCTGCTGTTACTAGTTCTGACTCCGGATTCGGCACCAGCCACCACCTATTTAACTTAAGTATGGTATTGTTGTTTAAGGGGCCCGGGGAGAAATATTATCTAATAACTGTTTCAGGACCCACAACGTTAGGAGCTGTAGGAAAGTTTTCAAAACATAGTTTAAGTTAAACTAATCTTATCTTATTTGTAGGTTTTATTTCCGACCGGCCCATAGCTTGCTCGAACGACTGCCGACGTAGTTTTAGAACGGTAGTCGGTCGAACAAGAGATTGATTATAGTCAAACAAACTTTGCGTTTCCTTTTCTAAAATGCTGCTGCAGGGGATATAGTCGGGTATCGCATCGGAGACAGCTACATGATGATAATTAGTGGTTAAATTCAACGCCTCAACATCGGTAATGTAAGGGTTAATAACGGCCACTTTATCGAAGTTCAACTGTTGACCTTACTAATTATAATATATTCTGAATTATGTAAGACTCATGATAATGACTTGAGGATATTTCACTTCTAGGAAGTTCAACGCCACACATGAAAATCGAAAATTCGAAAGGATTTGAAAAGATCAGGATCAGTTTTAAATTTTGATCCGAACCCAAATATCTTGGTTAAATAGATTCCGTTATTAAGTAAATGTTAAGAGATTAGATCTGTAACAAGTTAGGAACACGTGCGTTTTGGCCCCAGGGGACCAAAGAATCCACATCCGAAGGCTCCCTTTGAGTTGGGTCGTGGTCCTATTCGGTGATGGCAAAACAGTCCTGAACGTTTTTTGGCAGGGTGGTGTGCATACTGTCAGGCGGCAACATCGACACGACGATTCTGGGCCGGTGTCTGGAACGCGGGCTGGCGGCTGAGGACCGACTGGTGAAGTTTAAAGTGACGGTGAGCGACCGGCCTGGAGGTATCGCCGAGCTGTGCAAACTCATAGCGTCTATAGGCGTGAGCATAAAGGACATCATGCAGGAGCGCGCCTGGGTCTACGGAGACATATTTAGCGTTCGTGTGAGTACAAGCCCTAAGTATATAGACAGTGCTGGATTAAGGTTTATTTTTTATAATATAGGGGTGCAAAGGAACTATCGGAGCCTTATGATCACTAACGACTACTGACGCCCACAGATATCCGCATACACGCCCATAGACATGTCATGCAGATGTGCTGGGAAGGAAGAGAGAAAAAAAAATGTGGCTCGCACCTCTCTATGCTACCACTACTCTGTAAGAAATATAACTTTCTCTCTTTCCTAGTTCACCAACTTATATCTCCCTCGCAATTTCCGTAGGCCTCGTCTTCACATAGCTCTCGTCACGCATTTACCAGCTTTCACCACATGTGCAACATGCGTAAGAAAGTTGATCAGTGATGTGAGCCTAAATTTAACATCAGATATTGCGCGTATGATCACAGGTCAAGGTAGTATGTGAGACCCGCGGACCCGAGCACATGGCGGAGCTTCGCAACCTCATACAGGACACCTACAAGGAGTGGTTCTTCTCGAGCGTCACGAACATTTCACGTCGAGGCAGCATCAATTCCATCGACGATGAAAATATGAGACTTTGATTACAAAATGTTATTATGGTCTTTTTATTGTACTGGGTATAAGAGAGAAAACGAGCAGTCGGAACCTTTTGACGACTACCGACACCAATAGACATCCGCAAAATTGTTATGCAGATATGTTGGTCTTAAACGGATCAGCGGAACTCACAAACCGCAAGAAACGCGTCAACATAGGTAGCTGATACTCCACGGCGGAGTCGTGTAAGCAATAGGCACGTCTCCAGTCGTACCAGTCCAATTTGACTTTAATGCAGCATGACACTTTTATAAAAATACTTTGGAAACCGCGGTGGATTCAAGTGGTCTGGGAAGGAGGCCTAAATTCTTCTTGGCTTTATCGGGGAATTGTCTTATGAAGACTGGTGACTTTATGGGGAGCTTACCCCTCTGGATTCGCCACTGTTTTGAAGTTAATCGTCTTGGCAATGGCCTAAATTCGTGTCACGATGTGAAGATATCGAACACTTCGTCATATTTCCTTTTTTGATTGTAAAATATTTGTCTAAAGCTCTACTTACTTTTCTATGGTATGTGAAATGTTGTGTACTTTGCGATTTCATTGCCATATGAATTATGATTTAAATGATTTTAAACTGTGATAAAATTAATAAAATGTATGAACAATTAATATTTTTGCTCGCTTTATTCGATACCTGAAATATCAGAATACAAATACGTATGTTTACCGAAGACAGCCTTAGAAAAAAGCTTGACGCGAATAGTACGTGGTTATATCAGTGAGTGAAATTGGATATTGTGCCTACTTAGCTAAGTAATACATGCCTAGGTATAGAATAATGTACAAAAACTCTTTAGCGTAATCTTTTCTTTTATAGAATAGGGGCAAAGGAGCAATCAGAGAATTTTTACGACTACCGACGCCCTTGAACATCCACATAATTACTTTGTCGATGCGCTGCCCTCCTTTAGCCAATTTTGACCTTGGGCAAGTGTCGATGGTGTGTAGGACTCGCGGCACATCTTATTACCGAATACCAACTAAGACCTCAAAACTGTCAACAACGACGATGTTATATTATATAAGTATTTACGAGTAAGTTTATTTCCCTTACAAACTATCTATAATTATTTCTCAGACTAGAAGTTTAGAACAAACAAACTACAGAAGTTTGGCAAAGGATATAATCCTTAAATTGATAAAGGCAAAAAACCTGCATATACGTATATATATTTTTTTAAATTGTTCAACTTGCGACATGCGTGGCTCCCTAAAATGATTAAGTGAAATGGGCACGTAAAAAGTATGCAGTGTAGAGATTGTAGAGAATTTTACATCGATGTTACAACCCATAATTTTAAACGCTTTGTTAGTACGTTACGTTTTTTTTAGTATTACTCCTATGCGAAGTAAATTATGTGTTTTGGTCCTGGTCGTTATTTTTTATATAACTTCTTGATGTTTACAAGATGCGTCTACACGTATGCGATGAAATATCGTCGCAAGTGAGCACGGCGCCTAACTACGTATACTCATCTTATACGGCCGGCTGGCTCAGTTGGTAACGTGGCGGTAGTCCGCGTGTTACGCTAGAGGTCGCGGGTTCCAATCCCGCCAAGGCCATGGATGTTTCTCTATGTGTTATATGTATTTCTTTAATAAAAATCTTAAATATATACGATTTCTTAAATATATAAAAATATTAAATATATTTCCGTTGTCTAGTACATGTAACACAAGTCCTTACGGTACTTATTACAGGGCTAGGCTGACATTGTGTGATAAGTCCACAGATATTATTATTATTATATTACTTTCATTAAGTAGTACCTAATTATTAAGAAATAAAAAATAAAATCTCTGTAGTACATAATAAAATCTCTACGCGTTATTAATTTAACTTAAAATATAAAATCTCTGTAGTACATAAAGTATATAAAATGTATGTAGTGAAAGATTTCTCATATCCGCGTGTAAAATTAATTTTAAGCATCATGAGTTTAAAATTCTTCTGGCAAGTCGATCTTAGACTAACTCGGAACCTAACAGAAAAAAATATTGTGAGGAAGGAACAGAAAAAAATATTGAGAGGAAGGAACAGAAAAAAATATTGAGAGGAAGGAAGTTGTCATTACCTAATAATTTTCAACTACTTTTAAGTAACCTTACAATACTCAGGGTATTAATTGAAAATTAGAAACTGAACCGCAATTGAAATGTAGTTACTTTTTTCTACAATTAGTATTGACTGTAATAGATTTGAATCACTATTTGAAATATGGAATATAGTATTCTATATTTCAAATAGTGATTCAAATGTATATATCGATATCATTAAGCTTAGTTGAACTGAAGAAAAAAATTGGATTTTGTAAGTTAAAAGAAGTCTTTTGGCACTCGAGGGGAAAATTATGAGATTAGATTTTTACGAAGTCAACATTTTAGTTTTCAAAGAGAGTTACCAACACAGTAAAAGTAAAAACGTAGATTTCGTACGATAACGTAATAACTGACGGCTGTATTCACGATATTTAGTTATTTAAGTGTTAAAAAATTGCCAGACTTGAAACCTGAGGCTTTATTTGAGTCCCCGTTTACCTCCAGTATATTAGGATTTCAATATAATAAATAATGAACTGCTTGGTAAACCAGGTAGTTTGAAAATGACCTAAAAAATAGTCTTAAGTTCCAGCTTACGTGCTCTACACCCTCTTTATGATTAATTATCATTTATTGATTAGACATTTTCTACAGGAGGTATCTAGTACACCATAAATCATTTAAGGGCCGAGACCGTAAACAGAGAATGCTAGATATATAATGTGATAGCATCACAACACTCTGTCTACGGACAAGACAATTTTCATAGTTGTCATTACATGACATCTTTTGACGAATATGTGTTGATTTTTTAAAAAATAATTTATTTAAATCTACATCGATATAAATTATATGTGCTAACGTATAAAATTCTATTGAAAATTAAATCCTGGTGATACGAGGCATAAAAATGCAGGATGTAAGTATTTTACGCAGAGTTCTTAATATCTTGAATTGGTGAAGGTGGTGTTATTGAAAACGTCATTCGTATTCTTTGATAAATAATATAATGACGTATTATTAGTACATATTACACTATTTAGGAGCAAAAAATGGAAACAGTTCCTCGCCCAAACCTAAAAAGGACAAACATTACATATTCTAAAACCGCTATCGTCAGAGTAATAAAAAATACTCGAAATAATAATAAGGCTTCGCTTTTCGTCGAAATTATTCAACGTTGTTTCGGAGTTCGTTGAGGAACATTTAATTCATTCATTAATGAATTCATGTGTAACACCCAAGTAGTTACTTCGGTTACGTAAACAGTCGGGAAACTTACTTTTTGTTATGGTTGCTAAAATGTTTTAAATACAATATATTCTAGGAAATAAGTGATCCATTTGCCGACCCAAAAAATCCTCGGAAAATCAAGTACGAAGACATAGTGTCTGCGTCACGACGTATTGTGGGGGCAATCCGGCGCACACCATGCCAGGTAAATCTAGTGAATAAGTGTACATAGGTGGCTTATATAAATATGTAACATTAGTAAACATAGGTTTAACTGAAATTACTTTAGAATCGTTACAGTTTGGAAGTTCGATGACCCCTTAATGGGACAACGAAATATATGAGCTACGTCCTTGTTGAGTACTTTTCCGAAGGTCTCTTCTGCCGTGTGCATACAATATGTAAGAAAAAAAACCTGTTGTTTTTTGTGACATTTTACATTACTCTCAAATTACAAAATTTACCTAGAGAGTTCTTTGTAATTCAGTAATTAAAAATATTTTTACATTTTTTGAAAATCGAGCGTCTATTCCAAAAATTGTTTGTAAAATGATCAGGCGGTCGAGATTCTTTTAAAATAAGGACAATCTAAATAAGGCAGGAACACACGAGTGCTTGATCTTATTTTTATTTTTACAGAGAGCGCACATGTCAGATAAATTAGGAATTGAAATATATCTTAAACTAGAAAGTGCACAATTTACTGGAAGGTAAACGAGTATATTTTTTATTATTTCAAGAAAATTGATTACATGTAGACAAACAGCTCTTGGGGACTTTGTTTTACCTTTATATATAGAATGTCAAAAATTTTCCGCCCCGAAAAATGCCTCCCAAGGCACACTAACCACCGTCAAGCAACCTAAGGATGCAACTGCATAGTGTTTTTTTTTTTCAGTAAATGTGAAAACAACGCCATATTTCATAGTGTGTAACTTTGGATTATGTATAGTTTATGCTTGCGTTCATTTGTTGTAAACATTTTAGAGTTACAGATTTTACCAAAAGTGGATTTTTAGTCAGTTTTTAAGACTGCGCATTTTCTTTTTAATGGAAAGTACTAACCTAATAATAACGCATTTAGATACAACATTTCAGTTCATGAAAGTAAAGGGATATGTTTTTTTATATTTTTATTCTAGGGTTGTCACTATTTTTTCTACGACCCCTAAATTATCAAATAAGTATAATCTACTCTTACTACTACTACTAAATTAAGCTATAATACATTTAATAAATCACCTATATATAATTTTTAAAGTCGATATTTCTGTACAAATTAGAATAATCTGCATTTTTTGAAAACATAATTAGATATTAAATAAGAAGGATTTATAAGCTTTTCTTTAGTGTACAACAATAATATAATTCTCAAAAGACTGTTACAAAGATTGTAATTTCTATGACTATGATTGTAAATCACAGACTTTTTATGAGTATATTCATTACTTTTCTTCTATATGATTTAAACACAGACAAAGCGTATTTTAATATAAATTTATGAAAGAACAAATATATAGAGACGCGTATTTAAAACGCTTTTAATAATTGTATATAGCGTAATATTGTATAATTGTATATATAAGTGAAAATAAAAAATACCTCAATTTATAGACTATAAAAGCAATTCTTAACATATGAATAGATAATCCAATCTTACTTAGTATTTGTAACAAAATTCAAATGAAAACCAGTACAATTTAAGAAAAAATATTATTAAGTTTCTTTTAAAGTCTGTACATAAAACCTATAACAAAAAAAACTTCTAAATCAAAATAAAAATATATTGAATTTTTCTTCAAAATAGAATTTTACGACGTTCAACCCTAACTCTGGCCTGGGAAGAACCGGCGAAACAAACTCAGCGGGACGAGATAATATACAGAAGTAACATAATAATTGCACTTCATTCTATTACATTTTAATGTAATAATACCGGAAAGTTTTATTCCCAAGGTTCTTCCAAAAAATCCTTTACCACACAAATGTTCTCTTGCGGTGTTTTGAAGTTTACTAATTCAAAGATTTTGAACCTTTTCTGGGATACTATTGTATAGACGTATACATTGACCCTGAAACGATTTACTAATTTTCCTTAGTCTCATCACTGGTACATTCAGTTTATGTCTATTCCGAATATTTCTGGCATGAATATACCTTTTTATCACATTATCTAAAATTTATTGTGAATAATGTCAGCAATGAATTGATGTCAGCAACATTCCCCCACAACGGTATGCCGTAAGACATAATGCTGAGAAAGTAACTAAAGTAAACTAATCTTGCCTTATTTTTATCAGAATACTGCCTAATTTTTATAACAGCTTATGCTGCTGAACTAAGCTTCTTCGCAAGTCTTGAAAAATGAGGACCCCACTGCAATTCAGCATCTAGTGTTATTCCAAGAAACACCGTTGAATCAACTAAATCTTGATTTTATTTAGCAGTAAGTTGGTTGGTGTCCGTCTGACGTTCGGCAGGGTGAATTAAACGCATTTAGTTTTATTACTGTTCAATAGTAAGTCATAAAAACCAATGTACCATCCTACTAACCATCTTATGTCTAAAAACAAAGGATTTATCATCATAATAACTAAGTTCATCTTTTATGACGAATGGCAAGTCATTTATATAAATCAAAAAAAGGAAGGGTCCTAAAAAGATCCTTGTGGGACCCCCATTTCTATATTACGTCCGTTAGACTTTTTTTTACCAGTTGATTACTACTATAACACATAAACCATACCTGACCGCAACTAAGCCAAAATTACATACTGTAGCATTGTTGTTGTCATGTAAGTCCGTGTTATAATTAGGTACTATACCACAATATTACATTACGGCTAACTATATTGAATAACGTATACATAACGCCGAAAATGCTCTGGTGGATTTCCACTCAGCCGTTTCCAATCCGGCCAATCAATGACCCCCTAAAATATATAAAGGCCTGTTTTTGAAAATGGCTAGCCATAGTGTAATACTGTGGGTAATACAGTCTGACTGCTATAAATATACAGTTTCATTTAGTTTCAAGGAAAGGGGCGTTATAAACACTTTGCTACTGCTGAATGAAGAACAAAGAAAGTTGGGCGTAATATGCGCGTCTAGCGGAAATCATGGAGCAGCTATGAGCTATCATTCAAAGGCCCTCGGAATACCTTGCATAGTGGTGATGCTAGAATCGGCACCCCTTACCAAACTAATGAGATCGGAAATGTTTGGTGCAAAAACATTACAACATGGTAAGAGTATGGCTGAAGCGTGCCACCACGCAAAAACGTTAGGTAAACAGAATAACATGCTGTTTATTAACGGGTAAGTGTAATGAAAAAAAGGTAATCTAAACTATACTAGATATATTATATATATATAAACACTGTAAGATGATTAATTGACTGACATACCCAGATTTTGAGAAACTGCAATTAGTGTATAACAGGGTGTAGCTGATACTAGATAAATATTATATACTAGATTTATATTCTATATTAATGCACAGTCTAAACCACTGAATATCGTACGAACACACGTAGAATCCTGAAATTTTACAAACATTTCGCTAAGAAAAGCATTTTGAAAATGTAGTTACTGGTAAGGGTAAAATAGGTTTTGAGATTTTGTTCCCACCATGGTTCAAGCCTTGTCGTGGCGGTGGGGCTCAGTAGCCTGGGGTGATCCGAGACACCTTGGGCGAAGCTAATCGAAGCGAGGAGGTGTATGCTCTTTGTACCCCTCTCATAGGAAGAGGGGACTAAAGAGCAGGAGTGCTCTTTGTACCTCTCTTATAAGAAGAGGGGACAAAAGAACAAGAAATACAATGAGGCAGCGTTGTTGCGCACAGGGCAAGGGGCGAGGATGGGAACTTCGCCCCAACCTCGCAACCTCCCAAAGTTGGTGGGGTTGTCCTGTGGTTCGGGACAACCCCATCTGTGGAAGTGGCGTCGGTCACTTAGAGGGCTGACTAGCCGTCGAGGTGCCCTGATGATTTGCTGTTCCGGGGCACCTCACTAAAGGCGGCATTGATGGCACTCGCGGTGGTTTTTGTGGATATTCGGCACTATAATGTGCCGCGAGCCCCACACAACACTGGACCCCACCCAGGGCTAGTGAAGGCGCATAAATGCGTTTCCCCTCGTAAACAAAAAAAAAGGTGTTGAGATTTTGTACAACTCATACAAAGGTAAAATCGCGATTAGATATTAGAATGTTTTAAATAATAATTTATTTCATAATAAAAATGCATCTAAGCTAAGCGAATGTTTCCGTGGGCATGTGTTTCAGCTTCGATCATCCGAACGTAATTGAAGGACAAGGTACAGTTGGCCTAGAGGTGTTAGAACAAGTACCGGATGTAGATGTCATCATAGTGCCCGTGGGAGGCGGCAGTCTCCTCTCGGGCTTAGGTGTCGCTGTCAGACATCTTAAGCCAGACACGGAGCTCTACGTAAGAACAGACTTACAGAAATACTTTTAGATGTTACCACAGCACATTATGTTACATTCAGAAATCTAGAATAGGTACTCTAGGTATAATAAATATATTTTGATCTTAGAGCCTACTTATCTAGAATAGGTATTCTAGGTATAATAAATATACTTTGATCTTAGAGCCTACTTATCTAGAATAGGTATTCTAGGTATAATAAATATACTTTGATCTTAGAGCCTACTTATCTAGAATAGGTTAGGTTAGGTATAATAAATATATTTTGATCTTAGAGCCTACTTATCTAGAATAGGTATTCTAGGTATAATAAATATATTTTGATCTTAGAGCCGACTTATCTAGAATAGGTATTCTAGGTATAATAAATATATTTTGATCTTAGAGCCTACTTATATAGAACAGGTATTCTAGGTATAATTAATATATTTTGATCTTAGAGCCTACTTATCTAGAATAGGTATTCTAGGTATAATAAATATATTTTGATCTTAGAGCCTACTTATCTAGAATAGGTATTCTAGGTATAATAAATATATTTTGATCTTAGAGCCGACTTATCCCGTTTGAATTTTTTAATACTGATACCGTAACTACGAATGCGATTAAATCCTGACTTGTTCATATACCTATTTGTTTCATATATGTACATCTAATATATCCTTATCTTCTTTTGTTAGCAAGAATTTACTTTCTTAAATTTATTATAGCTAGAACTGATGAAGAAATCTTGTATATGCTGATGTTTTATCAATGACCAGACTCAAAAGGGCAAAAGAAGCCCGTATATCTTTTTCCCTTTTGGGAGTCCTGGCTCCTGACTCGATGGGGCTAGGTGGCGTGTGTGGTATGCTAAAAATTCGATCGCTACAAAGCTTTTAAAAATTAAGGAGTCCTGTGAAACACAGAAATTGAGATTACTTCTAAACTTAAAATATTTGGTCTTCTAGCAATCTTACTAATTATTTTATTAATAGGGTGTACAAACAGAGAAAACGTTTGGCATGATGGAATCTCTACGGAGAAATGAACGAACGAAGATAGAATGTGGTCCAACTATTGCCGACGGCCTGGCTGTGAATTTAATTGGCGTGAACACATTTCACAATATCAAAGGAACTGTTGATAAAATGGTAAAATTATTGATGAGTATCTATGACAAAAGCTAACGTAGTGTCTTCAATAATGACAACAACAATATAATTTAGTTCATAATTCTCTTCATAACTTTAACGTTTGTTTTGGATATGCCTTAATATACCATACCAGGGAATATTAGAACCTTACAATTGAAAGTTGGATACAGAGAGAAAGGGATAGTCATAAAATAATACGTTTGATAAATCGAAATATGTTACTCTGTGCAAGTACGTTATTTCCTAGCACATTGATTCCAATGCTGAACAAAATGTAGGAGCGAGAATTAATGAATTATATGAAAGCGGTTCAGACTCTGATTTCCACATCCACATATCGGAGTTGAATTTTTCCTTAGTAAGAAATTGTCCAAATGTTGAGAAACTGGTAATCTGTAGGAACAGGAACCGGAGAGTGTGTTGGGTGTCAAGGACATTCCAACCGTAGGTCTTCTCCAATTTAACAATGGTGAGTCTTGGAAGTATGAGGTGCGTTGACGTAAAGCAGCAGTGTGCTGAAGTAAATTAATTGGTCTCGGTTGGTTTCCATCACGATTGATTTCCAAGTATCGATAGTACGCTACTGCAGTAAATGTCTGGCTAGGTCTTAGGAAGTTGTAGTGAATGAAACCAGTACTAGGTCAAGAAACTGTGTTTCTGTGAGTCAATTTTCACTCAGGACAGGATTTAGCCGACTTACCTGGGTTCCACCAAAGTGATATGCATTTCCGATTGTCGTACATATTCATCGTAAATAATACCAATACTCAAAATTCTATAATTATTGTGACGGTTGAGTGTTATGCAGCACTCAATGCGTGGTTTTGTTGTGTGTTCACTGAGTTCATGTTGCCACCATTTCTCGAGCTTTTCACTTTTCCACTTTGTTTAAAGTGAATTTAAATTGTTGTATCACTCACACCGATACGACGGGGGGGCACAAACCTATATAGATATTTTCGGTGAAAGTGGCAATTTCACTGAAATAATATCATATGTAAGGACCTATAAGGAAGATAGTGTCCTATCCTCCTCATACGTCCTAATCTTTTGATTAAGAACTAGTCTATCGTGAACCCTTCTATAGCATAAATTAGCGTGGAGAAATGTTTCTGAATATCTGAATTCGCACATTCCCTTTTGTTAAAAAATTAATTAAATAAATAAAAGAAGAAGCAAGAAAAATACATAAGGTAAAATCGTAGTCTTGGGCTGCAATAAGTTACTAAACCGCTACCATTCAATGCATAAGTTACTAAACCACTACCGTTCATGTCATAGGTCATGACTTAACATAACTACTGCATATACTAAACATTATTTTAACCATGCGTCTAGGTGGTAGTAAAAGAAGATTGGGTTTCACGTGCAATCATGCACATAGCAGAAGAGGAGAGAATTATAATAGAAGGTGCAGGTGCAGTGCCGATAGCTTCAGTACTGGCGGGACTCTTCCCAAATCTCAAAGGCAAAAAGTAAATATAAGAACAACACTTTTTGATTCGGTCACGAACGACGTCACAAACAACGTAGATCTGGAACAGACCTGGTCAGGCGCAGGATTTTAGTGATTATACGGCCCTAATATCGGGGGACTCACAGCAGTCCCAAACAATCTAGAATCGATGGTAGTGTGCTAGAATCAGTTAAAGCATTTACCCACGATAAGCATAAATTCCATAATAACCCTGAGGCAAGAATGGTGAAGTTAACTAGTGATGTTTAAAAAGTCTGAATCAAACCTTTTAAGATTAAATAATAAATATTTGTCGCAGTTTTTGGCAGGAAATAAAGAAAGTTAATTTTACTTATATTACTGAAGAACAAACGAGCAGTCCGCGGCCTATTACCGCCCACAAACATCTGCTCGATTACTATGTCGATGCATTGCTCTCCCTTTTCCTCCATAGGGCCATATGTGAGTAGCCACAAAATCGAAACACGACACCCAAGTTGTCACTTTACAAGCGGTATCATGCGAGCGAGTGGTAACTCTCCGGCCCGATTCGGCTGCAATGCAGCATAGCACTACCTCTTTCTAGCTCACCTCACTATCTCCTTTATGGATAACAAATTTCAAAGGAGGTCTCGTTTTTGAGTATTCCTCCAATTAGGTAGAGGGTAAATTCTTGAAATAATGGACTATGATTTAGTAATGATGTCATAAGTTTACGTGAATGTTACTCATTAACCGGATTATATGCATTTGCATATTTAAGCCAATTTCAGCATTAATTGTATATTTTCGCTGTATATACAACTATTTTTCGAGCACGGCGCGTGCAACAGCCGCACTGCTTGTGTTTTTAAACATTAAGTAATTAAATAATAGAATCAGATTATTGTAGTTATACGGACTTTGATTTGATTTTGTGATTGGGAAACTCCCTAGTTTGGTATTAACAAAATCTATAAAAACACTGAGCAAAATCTGCCGAATAAACTCTATTTGCCAATTTCTTTGGGGCATAAACTTAAAAGAAAATATAATATATAATTATGGACGCTAACAATAGGCTTTGAACGTCTCTGTCAAATACTTACAGCGAATGAAAATATTTGAATATTTGTGTTTACAAAAATAATTTTATAATTCAACAACTTATTTCATGTAAAAATGGTATGTTTGAAAAAATAAATGAAAACATAAGAGCATTTTGCTCCAAAACATATCATTTACGCAAAAAAACTGAATATGTACGCGCATTTAACCCCACTGAGGTCATGGACGTTTATCTATATATTATATGTACTTCTATAATAAAATTCTCATCTATATACAATTTCTTAAATTTGTAAACAAATATTCTGATATTTCAATTGTCACGTATCTGTAACACAAATTTTTAAGGTAATTGACATGGTGGTGGCTAATGTGTTGTCCACAGACATTGTTGTTATATATTTTTCCAGTTTCCATGCATATTTGAGCCATTCTTTATGCATATGTTTCCATTTTATGTTGCATATAATTCGGTCTCCACTCTTTACAATACAACTAATTTAACAGATTTTATCGCGGTTCGTTTAGGTATTTACAAGTCCAATGTTTCAAAAGATTAACATACACGTCCATGTCGTGCTTGCTAAATAACTAATAAACCACGGTAGAATCCGTTATAGTAGTTTTATTATAATATGATTTGATAATTGTAGAGTTGTGTGCGTGCTTAGTGGTGGTAACATTGACACCACGACACTTACCCGTGTCTTGGAGCGAGGAATGGCCATCGAGGGTCGGTTGGTGAAGTTCAAAGTGACGCTGTCAGACCGTCCGGGTGGGATGGCTGAGTTGTGCTGCTTGTTGGCGCAACTCGGAGTAACATTAAGAGACTCAGTGCCCGAGCGCGCATGGGTTAAGGGAAATGTCTTCAGTGTTGAGGTTAGCTTAGTAATTAAAAACGTCAACAATATATTCACGCCAAATACCTAAGGCCCCGATCACACGAGAGATTTTATATCGTGCGTTAAAAAATCATTTAAATGGACACCTGTATACCTGTTATGTTTACATTACTCTTTGTTCCGCTCGTGCTCGAGGGTTTAAGGGTCAAAAACTAATTTTTTTATTGCCGTCCATCGACCATGACCATTCCTAACACTTTGTACCGCTAGGGTGTGGTTAATTCAATTGAATGCTATAGGATCCAATAAGGAAATTGTATAAAGGGATTTATTACATAATAAAAAGATCATGGCTCCCAAGTTGCACGCGGGAATAGCATATAGATAATATAGTTCCAACCAAAGCCAACCTGAAACGCGGCCGTCTAATATGAAAGAGGCAGCAAATGTCGTTCACCCTCTGTCTATCTTTTTATTCAGATTTTTACGCAATGCGCATGCGATATTAGATACACAAAAATAGTATGCATTATCATCTTCTTTCTCTATTGTCCAAGACGGCCACTCGCCGTCGTGTAACTGGCTATGACATCCCTTCTCTATCTATATTATCTCTGGGGGATGTTTAACGGTTACGGCTTCGTAGCCATAGATATAATATAAATTGAATAGGTAAGCCATAGACAGGCCTATGGGTATATATAATATCTTTGTCTATGTAATCTGCACATTTCGTGAAGAAAAGAAATAGTAAACCAAATTTGCATTCTCTTTCCAATTGGACGGACACGTTTCAAATTGGTTTCCCTTCCCTATATATATTCATGCTCGTACCGCCCTATGTGCCCTAAATATCAATGAAATTTGCATCCACAAACGCAATATTCCTAACTTGATCCTTGAAACAGTTAGGGAACGAATCAGCACAGGTACCATTCGCAACTCCCACGGTTGCGCATTTGATATTTTCTTGGTAACTGTACAACCGAGGGGCAACCGAGGGGTCAAGTGCGTTTCAACATGTCAGAACATTTACCTCGTCTATCTGTAATTCCATTGTTTATTAAATTTAGACAATTTAACGACACTGGACTAACAACCCCTTTCAATATTCAATTTATTATTTGGCTTATGGAGAAAGAATTTTGACATATGTGTATGTCCCAGCATGAAAGTATAGCGCTGACAGTTATTATGCTGAGGCATGAAATACGGTATCAGAGAGGCGAGGGCCGGGCGCAGAAGGGTCGCGCGTATCGGGCGGGAGTTGTCATTGGGTTTCAACACCTCACGTTTGATTTGGTGGGCTGGAACAAATAATCGAATACATTTACCTATTAGAATATACGTGTGTTTTCTTGTATGTGTTCACTTAATACTCGGCTTTAGTACTTCGTTTTAATTGATTTTTTTTCAAACAGCTGAAAATAATCGCGGAAACGAGGGGTTGGGACCATACGAAGGAGCTGATAGCGCTAATAAAAAAAAACTACAAAGAGTATTACTTCCCAGATATGAATGTAGACCAAGAGCGGCCCCAATCGACGCCCCGCAGAGGTCCATGTTTGGCACCAAATCCCATATGCATGCAATAGTGCAAGTTTCGAATAAATCCCGAAAATTAATAAAATATCGGATCAAATAAATTACCTTATTTTGTTTTTATTTTTTTGTATGTTTATTATTCTACAATCACGACGTTTCGGATGATGTACAATATACATGACAGGATGCTCCTGTGGCCATAGCTGCAGTCACACACACGCATACAATATTGAATATTGAAAACATCCATAAGATAGATACCATGTACCTACTTTCACTTCTATCTTTATCTATTCTAAAATTGTTAAATTATTGGTTGCTTTTTTTAAAATAAATATATTTAAAATTTTCAGCCTATATATTTCACTCTTTAAGCATTCAGCATAACCTTACTAGCAAACTGCCTCAGCCTCATCCGTCTATAAATTATGTACTAAGTACAAAAGTGAATGTCAAATCAATAACACGGGCCAGATTGCTACCCTAATAACTCTATCCATGGGTGAAACCCGGATGAAAATCCGTTCTATATGTTTTGTGAAAATCGGTCACATACAGACAGACAACTTTTGGGGAATTTGTAATATAATATAATTCTATTATATACGTCTGGGGGTACCACCAAATAAGTGCCACCGCCCAATCGAGCAAAAAAGTGCAGAACAGTCCTTTTCTCCAAACTATCCAGGCTATTTTGACCATCGATAGCTTAGTCGTGGATGAAACTGGACTGCTGAAATTCAGAATCAGTACGCACCAGGCATTACATAAACGTGGTAATTTCATTTAACTTGAACCGTTGTTTTAGTAATTATAACCAGTCAAAGTGGCTGACAATCCTCATGGATTTATGGTACTTCTAGCTGAAATAGAAGCTTCAAATTGTACACTATTATACAATTAGTGTTTAGTTTATAAATCAAGGGGAAACCAAACAAATCCGATTTCGGTCCAGTTCTTCAGATACACTAACTGTAACCTCTCGCTCACGCATGATATCGACATAAAGTGACAGCTATGCTGTCACATACGGTTTGTGTTTCCGGTGGCCCATTAGAGGGCAGAAGACTAACAGTGTAAATATCTTCCACGTACTGACTTTCGACTATCTTTAGCTTCACTATAGATAGGTGGATACACACTATGTAACAAAAACCCCGTTTCTACTGCTAAGGGCATGATCAGTATCGATATTCAATTGGAATAATTCATCTCGTTCAGTCCTACCGTTCGATAAAAAAAATATCAATTCACTGCAACATTATAAAAATAGAAGGTGCTTTACCCCTGCTATTCCGCGTTATGTTATTTGTTTGAGAATTTACAAAGACCGCTGCGCGCGCGCTGGCGTCGCCTACAGCATGTCGGCTCTTGAAAAACTATTAGGAAGAGGTAGTGCCATGCTGCATAGGAGGCGGTAGCGGCATGCATAGTACATGACACTACATCCTCCTAAGCAAAGAAATTCTATAAAAAAAAGGAACTGGTCATATGGTCCTACCAGCTGATTATATTTTACATGAATCGGTAACAAGTTGTTGATTGCATGATTTTTTTACTTTTCTACTAGCTCAGCTAATCGTAACAATATTTACTTTGCGAAAATGTTCAATATTCCTCCCTAATTCTACAGCCTTCACAATGACGCATAATATTTCGAGCGTATGCAATCCAGCACTGGGTTTTATCGCATGGGCGTTGACAGCCGAGTAGTAGAGTAGCAGTAGATTTGGTGTTACAGTTCAGCGGTCTCAAATTCTTCCATGAAGATGTCTGCGATAACGGGGGACATTGATAAACCAATCGTTACGCCATCTACTTGCTCGATTGCTTATTCCACAGTATGTAACCTGAAGTGTGCCCATGTTGCAATAGTTCTGCGTATTCTCATTGTAAGTCATTATCTGTTATCTTTCTTCCCCTGTCCCCGTCCATGTGTGCATCAAGAACAAAAATAAAATATTTTTTAAGACAAACATTTTATACCCCCGTAAATAACAACATTACTGTCGAAAATAATGTATTGAATTAGGACAGCTTTGACAAACTTACAAAGACTTTCTTTCTCTTCTTTTTTATCTAAATAAATTTAGTAAAAGTGCCCCCGAGAAATATTTGTGTGTGTGACACCCTGACAGGGATGAGCCGGCTCTGGGCACGTTGTTAACGTAAAAGATGTATTAGACATACTGACTTAAGGTATGCGGATTTTAAATGGAGCACTTGTTTGTTGATATGTAAGTAACCAACGTATTGTTTTATTAAAAGATACGGGCCTCGGTACGTAACCGTAGCACTGAGTGATAAGTGGAGAGGTTAGCTGCGCGTACGTACGACTGGAGAAACAATCACGGCTCCAGTCTGATACAACTGACTCTCACGCGTCCCGCCCGTGCCTCTCCGATACCGTATTTCGTGCTTCTGCGCAATAACATCGCCGCCATACTCGAAAATAGAACAGTACTGGTGTTAACCAGTATGTAGTAAGTGTTAATAAGAAATGCATTTTTTATTCCTCTAGGAAAGCAGAATACAGAGGAGTCAATACTATAGAACTCAGACAATACAGAAATCTAGAATAATAGACAATATAGAAGTCTTATATGTATGGAGGATAACACTATAGCTTTCAGCTTCTTTTTTTGTGTTATGGATGCAAGTGGCTCGTGAATGTGACCTATGGCGATCTATGGGGAGGCCTCTGTCCAGCAGTGAACGTCATCCAGCTGACGATGATGATAATGATGTTTCAGCGTGTCCTGGATATTTTGCAACGGGAACCAGTGGCCTCACTGTTTTCTGGAGATGATACTTTGTTTATATAACATTTTGGATTTACGAGTTTCACTCAGTTTTCTCTTTGAGTCTATTCAGCTATATAACTACGTAACGATATGGAAGTTGTAATTTGAAATAAGTTGAAAGATTAGTCCTATCGAAGCAATACAAGGGACCTACTGTTCAATATACAGCCCCGAGTAGTGCTTCTATGGTATCTTTAAATACAAAATTCATGCGTATATGTGGTTTTTTCCTTGGGAATGAACGGATGCGAAGTTCTAGTATTGCTGTAGGTAATTCGTTGTTCCACCTAGTGTGCAAGTGCGTGTGGCCATTCACGCGGCATGAGGAAGTCCTATGCCAACGAGTATGTCAGCGTTCAATCCGGCCATTCGATTGACGACGGAGTGCGGATACTGGTTATTCCAAACGTATATTTTGTTATGAAAGCTAATTACAATTGTTTGTCTTCTATAAATCTATAAATAATCGGAGTGGGCAACCGAATCTTAATATCCTCGCTTCATGTAGTACTTTACTGACAAACGTACGTGCAATGTAGCAATATTCGCGAGATATTCGTGAGTTAGTGGACCAATTTGAAACGTTATGACGCGGGCGGCGCAAATAACTAGGAGACCAACACTTTAGCTCGGTGACCTTTTTTATGCGTCTGTGAAAATGTGAAGGATATCTGGAGAAGGGATGAGATAGGCAGCCTTCAAAAGCATCCTCACCCTTCAAAGTTTGCACACGACAAATGAGTTGTCTGCGTTCTTTCTTATCGTGTGTTTATTAGGTAAGTTATCTCTGTTTATCTTGGTAGGCAATCTCGGTAAAAAAATGTTATGTTGAAGAATCCACACGACTTAGTCATTGTTCCTGGCTTGGAATTGTCTGATGAAAGAAGTCAAGATAAACTTTAATTTTTGTACAAAAATTCTACAAAGGGTTTTTCTAAGGCTTAACATTTTTAAATATCTCTTTGTTTCAAAAAGACATCAAAATAATAATTATTATTAATAAAAAATAACACTTGCACCGCATCAGGTCAAACGGCCCCACGGAAATGGGTCAAAACTTGTGAGTCTAAAGGGTCCGGATCCAATGTAAAACCGACTTTATCAATTTTGGATATATATCAATTTTATATACAGGTATTTCTCACTATTATAGATATAGATACCATTCTAGCCATATTTTAAGGACGAGACCTGTCTCGTCCTTAAAATATGGTTCATTTGGTGTCCCCGTCGCTATTCAAATACAAAGATTCTTACTCTTGCAGGGTTTCTCGTTATGTTTATTTCACTGTAGCGTCGCTACTTAGGTAATAATAATATAATAGTGTCGACCTAAGAGCATCTGAATTTCTACATGACCTGTGAAAAATTAGACACTGGACCGACATAACACGCTCTCCGAGGAACTGCAGCGAAGGGAGACCAAAAATAATCTAAATCTATTAGCTGTGTTACCTACTGTCTAATGCCTGCCCGGGCCTTGTACGAAACTGGTCTGTTATTACAAAACAGTACGAGTGCTCATAGCGAGGACAGTGAAAGGTCGGCATCCAAATCAATGACCTCTATCTTCACACCACAACCAAGTTTATTGGAACATTGGTATTAGATTATGCAACATTTTCTGACAGATATATCTTTCAATGCGACCGTGGTGAGATCGGAAACAGGACCCAAGGCCCTAAATTAATCCCCTTATTCGGGCTTTCAGAGTATATGTAGAAAGAAAGACGAGAAACGAGAAAAAATGTTTTTGCGCGTCATCAGCGTCCCTTTGTATAGCCCTGAGGTGTGGGGGGTCGCTGCACATTAAAGCGTGCATAATACTCACTAAAAACTCCGCGAGTGCCATCAGTGACATCATTGGTGAAGTAGCCCGGAATTATAAAACATCAGGGCATCTAGACAGCAGTCAGGCAATAGTCAGTTCCCTCATCCACAGAGGGATTGCCCCGCAACATAGGACAACTCTACCACATTCGGGACAGCGCGATTTGGTGAGATTCTCATGCTCACCTTTTGTCCTACGTAAAAGCGCCTCCTTCTTCCACTGTTTAGTCCTCTCTTCTAATGAGAGGGATACAAAGAGCTGCCCACTCGATCCAATTGGCTTCGACTGCTTCACCTCAGGCTACTGAGCCCCACCGCCACGACAAGACCTGAACCATGGTGGGGAAGGTTGTAGCAACTAAGTAAACAAAGAATTGTGAAGTTCAGAAGCACACTCACCGAAATGCATTCTATAAAAGAACCGTTAGACTGGCGACTTTCCTGCGATGATACCTAGTCCTAACCAATGCTTCATCGCGAATTAATCTAAGAGCACGCCTTTCTATTGTGTCCAGAGCTTCTAGTTGCTACTTAGCCGAGCCATCCCACAGATGTGAGCAGTACTCCGTACACGACCGTAATAGTGCTGTGTGTAGATTGCTGCTTGACGGCTGTTTTGGTATAAATTATCGTCTCACCTTCCACAAGTCGCCCAGCTTTCTAGCAGCTGTTTGAACCTTGGCCTCAATAAAGAGCGAAAGTTCGTGCTGGGTGTTAGGGTAAGGCCCAGAGGCTGGAGATGGTCGGTACTCGCTATAGATACACCTCTGAAGTATGAGACAGTAAAAAATATTGTCGGAAAATAAACACGCTTGGGTGTTGCATTAAACCTGATCAAATAGGCTTCGCCCCAATCACAGAAGGCTTGTAAGGTCAAGTTCAAGCTATGTGTCACAGCATGTCTCAAACACTGGATATGTTTGTTAATGGTTCGTGAGTTGGACGTGTATTTCACTACAACAAGGCTGTCATCGGTATATTCAAGTATGCCAGGACGTAGAAGATCAGTGATGTGTAGCAAGGAAAGAGTTACAAAGAGGACTGAACTCTCAGGTACGCCAGCATTGATGGCCATAGTATCGGACGAGAAACTTTCAGTGACTACTCGTATCGATCGTTCTCTCAGGAAGTCAGATATTCAAGCACAGAGCCGGCATGATAAGCCGTACGATGGAAGTTTGCTTAGTAAACTGTCGTGCCATACACGGTTAAAGGCCTTTGAAATGTAAAGAGAAACAGCTAGTGCTTCTCAGTGTTTCTCAATAGCCTCACTCCAAGTGTATTTGGCATAAGCGAGAAGATCTCCCGTCGACCGTTTCCGGCGAAACCTATATTGACTGTCATTGAGGAGATCATTTGCTTCCAAGTATATCATGGGCCTGGTATTCAGTACTCGTTCCATAGTCTGTCATAGTACGGATGTGACTGAAATGGGCCTATAATTGAGCGGGTCCGCTCGACTACCTTTTTTGGGCACTTGCACATTTGCTAACTTCCATGACTTTGGTACTCTTCCCGTCTTGAGCGAAAGGCGGAAAAGGCGTGTTAGAACCGGAGCAAGATCAGGGGTACAAGTTTTAGGCAGTGTGATTGACACTTCTGTTTGCTTTACCTCCCGCTGTGTAAGAAGCCCATCCGCCCATGCAGATGTGTCATCAGAAAAGAACTATACAGCCTACCAGGGTATGACGCAAGAAAAGTGCACAGTTCATCCCAGTATAGGGAGCAGTCTGTGCTGCATATAGGGAGGTAGTGCCCTGTATTGTTCATGACACTACATCCTCCTATGCTTAGAATTGACGAAATTGGGCCGGCACGACCGTCGAGGTACGTCTCGCTCACATTATACCGTCGTAAAGTGACATCTTCAGTGTCACGTTTCACGCGGCATGTTAGTAGCCGGTGACCCATTGCTGGTAGAGAGGGAAGATCAGCGCATCGGCATTTTAATTATGTAGATACACATGGGCGTCGAGAGTTGTAAAATAGCTAATAGTGAGAGGGAGTGCAATCGCTGTTTAAACTCCATTCTCATATTACTCTTTTTCATGTTTGCTTAAGTGTAGGGAGGTGCGGAGCTGGAAGTGGAGCGAGGCTTATCGCAACTACCAAAAAACTGCGCAATATGGGAATTAATCTGGAGACTGCTAGGATGCCCGAGCCTCCCCCGAAAGATGTCCATCAGGCCCTCTCTTACGGTCGCGAACAGGCATGGTGACGCATCTCGGGATTTTTCGCAAGATGGCGTGGTTTCGCAAGATGAAAGGCTTCATGAGTGGCTATTTTATTACTTGGGCCCCCTGCTATTTGCGGTCGGCCAGCGGTGAACCGTGCCTCGGATGCTGCTACCTTCCAAGATCCGTCTCCAAAGTGAGCCGATAACGATAAGCAATATTATTAGAGTTAACGTGAATAACTGCACCCATCCAACCAGGACTGGCAATACTGTACAAGGTGGCCGAACACAGCAGAGCTATTTTACGTTGCGAATTTTCTGCAGTGGGTGGTGTCTAGCCACGGCATCCATAAAGAAGGTTGTCACCTGATTAGCAACACTCAGGGTCAAGTGTTTCAACATTACGAGTACTCTTCTACGGACTCGACCCCAAAAAAATTAACAAAATCCATTAAACAACATTTCTTCGCCAGGTCTCATAAAACAGAAACAAGTCATAAGGCAATGAGAATAATTCTATGAAATGTAGATAGTAAGTAGCAGCTACGTACGTGCGAATCTAAAAAAACAAACGTGAATTCTAAATAATATACTATTATCAAAAGTTTCTTAGATCAACAAGTGCCAGCTACCTAAAAACTTTTTGTCATTCTTCTCTTTGGTTTACTTCATTTTAATGACATTTATGTAAATATCCATACCATTGACACACTTTTTGACAGACTTTTTCACATTTACTTATTTTTTAAATTTGTAACTAGTGATTGAAATGAAAACTCATATTTGATAGAACTTTGTAGAATACGAAAAATTTACTGTAAGAAAAAAGTTCAAAGAAAATGGCTCAACGGGGTGTAAGAACTTCATTTGTATCTTTGTTAGTGCTCGTACTGATAGAAGGTCTATAGATGATTAACTGGTCTGATAAAGGGTATTTCAAGACAACGTAAAGTTTGATAACTAATATCTACTTACGAGGGCAGGTCCAAAAGTTCGTGAAATGAAAAGGATAATGTTATCGCATAGAAGTACGGAATACGGTATCGGAGGGGAGGGCGGGACGCGGGAGGGCAGAGATATCGGGCGGGAGTTGGTTCCCCAGTCGTATAGATGCGCAGCTAGCCCGTCCACTTATCATTCAGCGCTCCATTTACGCGTACCGGGACCTGTAACACTACAGGTCATTAATCGTAAATGGTTTACAGATTACAAGGGACGTAGCGTGAATCTTGTGGAACCATAAGTTATGTCCACTATTTACAAAGGTACATTATTTCTACAAAGTACTTAGCTATACCTGGATCCTCTCGGAAACATGCTGCATCTTTTCGTGTAAACTTAACGTCTATCAATTGAGAAGAAACGCAGTTAAACCAGCAGTAGTAAAAAGTAGTGTAATGCTGCGTTGCAGTTGAGTTGGGCCTGTACAACTGGGGAGGTACCTCCCGTTCACATGACACTGCTCAAAACACACACAGCAATCGGTGGAAAGTGACTGCTACACTGTCGCGTTTCCTGCGGTTTGGGAGCAGATGGTAGCCCATTGGGGATGTATTTCTTCAATCTGCTTTTCGAGTATCTTCCATGTAGATACAGACTTTCGACCCACTTCAGCCGTGTTAGAAAGCGTGATCTGTAAAGCATTGTATACGTTAGGATCGATAGATAATGGTAGGAATAACTAATAAAAATACAAAAAAAAAACGAAAAAATGACTTATGTACATATAGAGATGGCAGTAACGCCTACATGTCAATAACTAATTATACTGTCGTGTTGTTTCTAAACAACAATTATCGCAAACTGTTATCCCGTTATACTGTTATTCGTAGACCCAAATAGTTAGGCAGAAAAAATGGGAGTGCCACACGTCACGATCCTTACATACCTGCCTTTTATATAATATGTAATATTCTATATAATATATATATATATATATATATATATATATATATACATATATATATCTCATCATATATATATATGTATTAATTAATTGTCCTCAGGATGATTTCGACGAATTTTGTGATCCAAATAATCCGAAAACTATTCAGTTTGAAGACATTTTAAAAGCGGTAGATAATGTAAAGTCTTACATTAGCCCTACCCCATGTATTGTAAGTATTATTCCAGGCTTCTCCGGGCACGGTGATAGTGCCATACATATAATACATATAGAGAAGGATAGCCAGCCCAAAACTCGGCCGTCTAAGTCGAAAGAGACAGCAAGTGTGTCACTCACTGTTTCTCAACGATCACCAGTCGCCGTCATGTAACTGCCTGTAGCATCCTTACGTTAACTATATATATGGATAGCACACAGTCGAAAATATTATGTGTATAGTCAATTTTTTTAAAGTGTCCTAGAGTATAAACAACATCGTGTAATAAACAACATTGTGATTTTCATGTTGTGGGAGGGGGGTTCGTATCTCCTAGTAAGTAATAAGTGACGTAAAATCGTGATTTTCATGAGTGGGCCTCATGAAAATCTCGATTTTACGTCACTTATTACTTACTAGGAGATACAACAACGTTACGAACATATGCAAGATCATTTTTAGCACGATGATCACTAAAAACAAATAACTTATCGCTGTGACACCTTTAAATCAATAAAAAATAAGAAAGTTGAAGGAACCGATTATAGCAAAACTTTGAATTAGACATTACGGCATATTTTCTTTTGTTGGGCGTATAGAGAGGCGGGTGGAATATTTTGAGACGTGAATGAAACATCCAATTAAGATGTCTGTCTTTGTTAAACATATGACACAACAATAAATAAATTTATTGTTGTATACACTACAATAAATTTATTTATGTGGGATGGATATGTTTTTACGGCGTCTATTTTTTACTATAATTTATTTTTTATAATTAGTAGTTTTTATATTATACTAACTACTACAACACTTTGAAAAAAATGGTCTTTACCTATTAAATGAAAACAGTTCTAACCCGGAAGCTACCGGCCGATCACGCTGCTGTCGCATGTGGCCAAATTGTTCGAGCGGCTATTGCTCCGTAGACTGAAGCTGTACGTCCCATCCCAATAAGGGAGGAGCAGTTCGGTTTCCGGAGCGGCCACTCGACCACACTGCAGCTGGCGCGGGTGCTCCACCACGTCACCACGGAGATGAACAAGGGTGAGACACTCTCACTCACAGGTTGATCGAGCGATCAACCAGGCGAGGGCAGCCCGCGCCTTACTGTGACCAGTTTTCGCATCCGAGCTTCCACTACGCACGAAACTGGGGATATACAAGACGTACATCCGATCGCGACTTACATACGCTGCCCCGGCATGGTACGCGCTCTCCTCCCCGAGCCAGAAGCCCAGTAGAGCATATCCCTGCGAGTAATCACGGGAGCCGGCCGCTACGTCAGGAATGACTGTGGGTCGTGTCTGTCGGTGAGTTTGTGGCCCGATTGTCTCGAGGCATGTTCAGTACCGCGGACAATGGACCGCACGCCCACCTGAGGAACCTGGCCACGCCACACGCGCGACCACCTGACGAGAGACCGTACTAGCGTGGAATCACCCCAATGATCCACAAGGCGGACTAGGGTCTGCGTGTCCGGCAATCCGGACGAGAATCACTCATGCATATGCATAACACATCCATATCACTACTCACCAACAGTCATAACACACCACACAATACATATGCCCTAAACAGGTCTTCATTCCCCCCCAGAGCCCATAATCCACTTTGACAAACCCGCAGAAATGCGGCCCCCTTTACTGAGGGGATAGTTGTCCCCTCGCGAACCAACCCGGGTTATGAGAAGAAGACGACCAGGAAAGAAAACAAACTATGGTGAGGTTTAATGAAGCCACCTGAAAACATGAGTGTGACGTATATCATCTGCGAAAATAGCGAAAACATTGCTTATGTACATAGTAGACTTGTTTGTACATGCAATATAACCGACAGATATTGCACCCAGCGGCATCCAGCGTCCTTATCCAAACAAGTCCTCAGTCCACGTATTACAGGAGTAATTTGCTCCAACCTGACAATTATCACACTACAATAATAGTAAGGTAATAATGTAAAGGTTAATTACAAGTAAAATATTTTTTATTATATCAATATAATAAAATGTTTCATTTTTAGCCATCACATTATTCACAAGTTTTCGGCATGCATTTGTACCATAAACTAGAGATCGCCCTTCAAACCGGAAGGTCAGTGTAAATTTTTACTATAATTATACTATCTTCGGATCTGAGCCGATAGTACCCATTGATAAGTAAGTGTGCGACGATATTCCCACCTGTACCAAGCGATATAATATACATTAGCAATATTGAAACGATAATATTAGAGTATATTACCTTGTTACCGACTAGGTATACATACACCTACAGACCTAAGTCATTTAATTTATGTTTTCTTTCCACAAAGTTAAAAATTACAAGCCAGTGTTAGAGAGGTCGCACAATGGATATCCATTGTGCTCAGTAACCATGAAGCCAAATGAAAAACCTGTCTGTGTCAGATATTGTTATATAAAGTCTTACTGTTGTGGCCTAAAAGTAATCAGTCTTTCTATACTTACATTTTTGTTCTTCGTTTGACGCTTTAATAGGTCATGTATGATTTAAAGTTTACATGGACCAACATATTTTGTAAATTTTATCTATTCACATTTAGTTCTATAGAATACAAAACACTCAGGTTTGTCAAATATGGCTACATTAAAATTCTGTTAAAAAAAACATGATTTAGTTTTAAGGAAAGGGGTGCTGTGAACGCTTTGGGATTGTTGCCAAGAGATAAAAGGAAATTAGGCGTATGTATCGCCTCTATTGGAAATCAGGCGACGAGCATCTGTTACTACGGTCAGAAGATGAGGATCCCGGTAACTGTCGTAATGCCCAACTTTGTACCGTTAGCGAAGATGGAAAAAGTTCGAAGTTTAGATGGAACCACGGTGCTACACGGAGACACGTACCACCAGGCACAAGTCCATGCCAGGCATTTAGCAAAGGAAAGGGGTTTGACATATCTTAACGCGTATGTATTCAGCACTGATGTTTAACTTACATCGCCAATTCACTCATGAGTCAATCTTAAAAATCCAGCCAAGGGGGGAAACCTCACCTGTGTTCAGCAGCAGCAACAAAAAAATCACACATCTCTCAAACTAGAATATCGATTTTGTCTTAACTAATCTTCACCCCAATTCCCTAATGGGTGATTTTTTATTGAATTCCGTAGATAATCCCCATTTTCACCCGACTGCGTCAGAAACAGGGTAATGTTTTTATAGTTCTGGCATGTTAGTATGTATGTATGTATGTATGTATGTATGTATGTATGTATGTATGATGTATGTATGTATGTATGTATGTGTGTATGTACCTATGTATGCAAGTATGTATGTGTGTATGTACGCTTATGGCTTATGGCGGATTTTCGGTATGAGGTGTCGTGACATTTGTTTTGATGATGAGAGTGCCAAGAGGTAGCTTAAAAATATAAAAAGAAACAAAATGGCAGATGTTACTTAACACGTCAAGTTGGGTATCAAATTGTAAAGACTTAAATGACGATTCCAAAAATATATGTCACTTACAGTTTTAATTTATGTAGTGTAAAATTTTGAATATACAATAAAAATGATTAAAAGAAAGAGTCAAAAGAAACGACAAAAACACCGACTCCCCACTAAGAAGAAAAAAACAAGGCTTCTTTTAGAACTATTAAAATCTTGGCAAAGATCTTGTTGATATATAATGGGACCCGACTGCCTCGTCTTCTTTTTCACTTAGCAGTTGATACTTTTATTCTTTTAATCATTTTTGCGACTTTCCTCTCTGTACTTTAAAAGTTACAGCGGGTACACAATTTTTGTAACTTTAGAAGCGAATATCTCACAAAGATCTAGCAAAATAAGAACATTCCCTAAAACCTTCCATACTACTAGAAATATCTATCTAATAACACCCCACACGGCATATACCTTTAAAAAAATACAGCCTTCAGTTACATGTAACATTCTAAAGTTTATTCTTACTTTATTTTCTAGCGGTCCATAAAGTACACTACACAAATGTATGAAATTAATTACAAACAAAGTTTCTAATAGTTATTTAGTGATATATTTATAATTTAGCTATTTTCGGATTTATTTCTATATTTATACTGTCAGTTTTTACTTATGCCAAATTTTATGATTCTTGGTCAATCACTAGTAGTAAAATATGTGCGGTTGAATCTTTTCATTGCATTGAATTAAAGGAATAATTATTTAATTGCGACGTTCCAGGTTTTAGTATTGGACGTAAACTTCAGTTTTTATTTTGACTGACGTACAGACGGACAGAGAGACGGACAAAATGTGATACCATAAAGTTTCCGTTTTTTTCCTTTAGGGTAAGGAAATTTAAAAGATTCTAAAAGTTATTTGAATTCTAATTTGTGAAATTATGTATGCTCATAACCTTCGATCATTTAATACAATGATTTAATCTCATTACTGAAGGAAAGTAGACGCAAAGAAATGCCAAAATTTATGGGGATTAATATACCATTTACTTACAGACATGACCATCCCGATTTTCTTGCTGGATATGGCACCTTAGCCCTGGAAATCCTGGAACAAGTTCCTGAGGTGGATGCCATAATTGTACCCGTGGGGGCTGGTGGGCTGATAGCTGCAGTGCTCGCCACAATCAAGCACGTGCGACCCAAAGTCCTTGTATACGTTAGTACTTTCTATTGTGGCTCGTAAAGATGGAAAAGGAGCGCCAAATGTACGATAAGTGATCGAGAATAACAATTTTATACACAGAAATGCCAAATCAATACAATAAAACTACTTTTACGGATTTTATCGCGGTTTATTTAATTATTTGACTAGCCCGATGTTTCAGAGGCTTCAGAGCAGTAGATAGTAGAGTAACATTTGCGTAAACTTAAGACATCAATATGCCAACTCAAATTAACGAATCCCAAAAATGATAATATAAACCTAATATAACTAATAAATTAAATAGGCGATGCACCTGAGGGAAGAAAGCATCAGGCACGAAGCCCTTTTAAGCAGACGGGAGGACATGGCAAACCTGTGGCATGGTGTGTGCACTGTTACTGCGCTTCACCCGGTTCTTGAAAGCTGGATGCGTAGAAAGCGAAAGCCTCCTACCATTCGATGACGCATATATATAGAAGAGGTATAAGAGAGCGTGTACCGCTTGTGGTGCGGCAGAGGACAGCTTCAGCACACAATGGAGGCATGTACTGCTTGGTCTTTGCAACGCCATGACCTGGGCTGGTGCTCCGAAGTGAGGGAATTCCTACAATGCCAACGCTCAAGCGCATAAGAATGGTAGTCGTTCAATCTGTCTTACAGGAAGGTCATTAAGCGTCGGACATCGTTAGAGTTATCCACGTGTACGTGGATAACGTGGTCGCAGGACTTAGCATGCGTAAACAGAATCGTTCTGTCGTTTAAGGCAAAACTTTCCAAACTTTGCGGCCGTGGACAATGACGGGCGGTTTGCTGTTTGCCTTTGGGCGGGGGTCGCGTCGTTGACACGTCCATTAGATTGTCCGAGCGATCAATGAACCGATTTCAGCATTCAATAAAGGCAGGGCCTTAAGTTATTAAGTTTATTTAGTGAAAGGACATGTTATCTTAATATTAAGTCATTATCGTAATTGTGTTTATTCTTTAAAAATATTTTTAAACACTTTTCCTGTTTAATATTATAGAAAATATGCACTCTTTGGATATTGAATTCGTTTCCTTGTAAATAGCGCCATCTGCTAGCTAATAGCCGAAAATCACTTAGAAAGTGTCGCCAGCTTAAAAAGAAGCCCACTATTTGGGGGGGAAAGAACAGTATATAT
>JAFELO010001027.1:77195-115453 GCA_017140195.1 Eumaeus atala | reverse complement strand
ATATATATATCGCTTGAGGAGCTTATGTCGATCGGTAGGGTGGCGGGATTCGCTCGGACTCCTCCGCACGGATTCAGCTCATCGGCTGCCCCCATGACTTAAGCACGGGAAGCGCATAAGAGACCAATTACGTCGCCTGATGAAGAGCAGCAACGGAGCAGGAGATGTGAACCTCGCAACCGGCTTTACTTCCTCCTGTTGCGGGGATCCTTACTCCACCAACGGCAGGTACAACACCAGAACCGGGCCCTAGTGCGACAACAGCGGCAATCACTGTAGCCGAATCTGGGTTGGTGGGATGATGAATGAGCAAAATTCAGACGCTGGATACCGTGCAGAATTCTTTGCGGCGCATTGCAGAAATATCAAACGCAATGGTCAGCGCAACTAAATTTAAAATGAATGCTGCAGAACGGGACGAAATAAACCAGACTAGCCAAAGCGTTTTAGCTGTAGTTGTTGCATTAGATCTGAAGCTTGCCGAATCTGAACACTTAGTAACATCGACAAAGCTAAAATACGCGCAACTAGAACTGACCATGAGCTCCGGTAACCCAGCAAACCTCTGCTCATTTCCGTCGGTCACTGCAGCCGCGCCCACATACGCATCGCTCTTGAAGCGACCGCAGGGCCAGCCAACTGTGGTCATACATGCTAACCATGGTCAAGCAGTACTGTTTTACCTAAACACAGAGGACGTAAAGACTTCTGAGGGCACCAAAGCCGAGCTGCAGAAGGCAGTAAACCCTGGTAGCTTGGGCATTCCAGTGCAGAGCATACGCCGAATTGGCAATTCTGGTATAGCGGTCAGGGCCTCTACACCTGCAGCCGCCGAGAAACTTAAAGCAGCTACCCCGCCAATTCTGAAGGCTTCGGAGCCCAAGGCTCGTCGCCCTTTGGTGAATGGCTACCAAAGGCCGACGAGCCTTGGGCTCCGAACCTAAGAACGCACCCGGCAGAAGAGAGCATTCTTGAAGACCTACAGGCCACGAATCTTTCGGACGACCCTAATTGGACTAAAGATAAAGTTCGTTCATACTGCAAGGTTGCCTACAAGAAGGGCGGTCGTAACGGTGGGCGTACCACGGTCGTGCTGGAGTGATAAATTCGGTTACCCTTGGTCGTGTCTATATTGGCTGGGACTACCTATGTATCACTTGCTGCAACAAATGCCAACAATATGGACACCCAGAGAAATATTGTAGGGCAACCGAAATGGTATGTGGTAAATGCGGAGATACTGATAGTGAGTGCTGAGTTACCTGCAAGCGCTTTAAGCTCAAAGAGGCAAGCACTCATGTGGCCAACTCTGTACTTGCTCGGTTCGTATATATGCGGAACAACAAGCAGTCAACATGACTCAATATTGAAAAGGAGGGAAATATCGTTTCGATAGGACAGCTCAATCTTCAGGGATCAGAGGCTGCCACACCTAAGCTGCTCGTAATCGCCAGTGAAATAAGCTTAGATTTTGTTCTCGTTCAAGGACAGTATGCAACTTCGGGCATAACAAGACTGATTCAGTGTGGAGCTACTCCGAAAGCTGGGAATAACAAGATAGTTTTTACGCTGCTCCACCATCTGAGTTCCGAATATTCCACTGTCATGCATATCGATTAACAAGATTCCTGCATATACATAGTCTCAGCGTACTTTCAGTATGAACATCACATAGCGCGACATCTCGAACATCTAAGTTATGTTCTGGATCACTTAACTGGAAAGCCTATACTGATTGGCGTAGCAATGCGCATTCAACACTTTGGTTTTGTGAACGTCGTCAATACTCGGGGCGAGGGCGAGACACAGAGTACAGGAAGACCCAAATGGAGGGCTTAATATTGAACAGAGGTCTATTCATTCACAACAAGCAAGGTCAGCCTTCAACGTTCAACGGACCAAATAGTCATTCTAATGAGGATCTGACACTCACGACAAGAGGAGTACCGCTATTAGAGTGGCGCGTACACGAAGGTGTTAGCCTAAGCGACCATCAGCTAATTACATGTCATTCTGACTTGGCTGTGTGGGTCAGGGTCTGTGCCCTGGCCGATTTGGACGGTTCTGGCGGGCTAACAGACCCGTTGGAGTACGCGGCGCTGGGTTTCTTCCGTTTTCTCTTGAAGTCACTGTCTATGTCCGACTCCGCTGTCATCGCCTCCTCTGAAGAGACACACTGACTTAGTTCACTAGAAAAACAGATGTACAATTCGCTTGGCGGCGAATTACGCAGATCTACAAACCGCTCGGTTTAGCACGTGAATTAACCGAACCGACACAATCGCTTCACAGTTTCACCCACTCAATAATGTGCGTATAACGGACACTAAACTGGCGCGAAACTAGCAAACTTCTAACCGGTTAGCAGGTACTCCAAAAAGTACGACGCGAGTACTCGCTATAGCATCTGATCAGGACCCTATTGTTACGAACATTACAATAGCAATAGAAATTAAAAGATCATTAAGCTACAAAGTTCGCAGGACTATTCTGAGCAGTGGACCAACTCGATGTCGTGCACCATTCGCAAACAAATTTAAATCTAAGTGATTATTCAATACTTTAGCGATTAACCATAGTGTAGATAACATTTTTTTTGCTTTCTGGAACACCCATAGCATATGTAAGCCTGTCATTGTTGATGTTACGTGGACTTATTTTAGAAAAAGCTATACGAATATTGAGTAATACGCAGATAAGTGGTCTGGTGAAATACGACTGTGTATCTTGTTTACTTACGTCCACTTTATTTATATAACAAATATTTTTAACGACCACAGGGAGTTCAGCCGGCTACAATACCGACGATGTTCAAGTCTCTCGAGGCCGGGAAACGCGTCACTATTCCGTGGCAGAGCTCTGTCGCTGATAGCATTGCAATGTCCGAGGTCGGAGTTAACTCATTTCAGACAATTTTTCCGCGCCTCGATAAAATGGTTTGTAACGTTTTTACTATCTGTAAGTACTGTCAGACACGTAGAGTTCTTTAGAGGCTAACAACAAACAACTAAACATTGTGCCTGAGAAACTATGCCGGATTAAGACAACACACAAACTCTATCCGTTAAGAATACTATTTTACTGGCCTTCGGAATAAGTACCGTAATTTATAAAGCAATTTTTGCGCTTCTTTTGGGCACACGATAGCTTCGTTAACTAAGTTGCATAATTTGTTTATGGGTAAATCCGGCACTATGGAAAAATATATTCTTCTCACTATCCTTATCTACCATGTCAAAAGAGTAACTTGCCAAATGTTATTATGCTACACTGTACCGGAGTCGACCCCACACGTCACACGATCGGGAAAGTTGGAGATATTACCCACATAGTCAGTTCATATAGATAGAGAAGGGATGCCATAGGTAGTCGAAGGACGGCGACTGGCCCTCTTGGAGAATAGAAAAGGAAGATGTGGAAGCAGTACTATCTTTGTCTATCTAATCTCGCATGCGTATTGAGCTGAACGAAATTAATGAAAAAATAGAGACAGAGTGTTACTATATTTGATGTCTGTTTCGACTTAGACGGTCGCGTTATAGGTTGGCTTCCTTTCTCTATCTATATTATCGCTATTATACTATTATAATAATTCCTCTTGTTCACGTAATACTGACGTGGTGGCTGCGTCATCATAAGCCGTCACGCTATGTGCCGTTTTCTCAGGAGGGATGGCGATGGTCGGGGCTTTTTAATCCGTGGTGCACACAGCTAGATGGTCGCCACATCATCGAAGAAGGATTGCGAAACACTTAGTGTTTGATAAAAGAGATGGTCAAAAATTGTAAGGACCGTAGGACCTGATCTTGTACCGGTCATGAAATCAAAGAAATAAATTACAGAGGACATTTTTGATCGTTGAATCCATGAATTCATCTTAAGTTCAGCTCTCGTTGGACCAACGTGTTAGCTTATACATATATAACGCATAGCGGCCGAGCGAAATTTCAGTTTCTGTTTCAACCAGACCAAAACTTTCGGCCCCGCCAATCTCAGAGTTTGTAATATACAGTTAATATAGAATGGAGAAGCCATAGGTTGACCTCTGGGTGTCCACCAAATAATAGAAATGGAAGATGAGAGATATATGCATAGTTATTGGAGTACATTATTTAAAAATATTGTTATGATATAATATCTTATTTTTAGCTTTTATCGTTTCAGTAAACTCTCCTGTACCTAAAGTTGAAAAATGTCGCTTAAACCAAAACGCCTTTCACCATTCGATGTGATTTTTAAATAATTCGTTTTCCTTTGTATAACATTTGTAGATTCTCGTAGAAGAGGACTGGATCACTCGCGCAGTTTTGCACCTAGTCGAGAAGGAGCGTTTGGTGGTAGAAGGTGCCGGAGCTTGTGCGCTAGCTGCAGTCATGTCTAATTTAGTTCCGGAGTTCAAACAAAAACAGTGGGTGTTCTTATCTTCTACTAACGTACAAACCGTGTACAAACGTATGTACTACATAGGTACCTATATAAAGGAAAACTTAAAATCGGAATGTTTGACCGCCGTTTTTAATCTTTGGCCAACGTATGGTTGACGAAGTAAACGGCATAATTTAGTTTTTCTTTATAAATTACTGATAACGACACGGCCTGTAATGTGCGGTAAGTAATTTTATTATTTATGATAGAATTTTCTAAAATTCAGAAGGGACTTATGTATTTTCTATTTACTATGAACAAGTCTTGTCAAATACTTATCAATATGTTTTAATATACACAAAAAATTGTTGAATCTTCTCAAAACTATTTTAGTCATACATGAGTGCACATATACTACGTGAATAGAAGAAAAATTGTGTAATACCTGTATGACATAGGTAAATATGGTTCATTCCTGTTTAATGGTTTTCGAGAAAGCGGAATGACAACAATAAACATTTTGAAGTAAGTCCGAACTAGATTTAACTGAAAAATATGACCCTAAAGATGAGAACCTGATTCTGTTTCTGAAGACTGATAGTCGTCCGAATTCTGAGATCCTTTCCGATCTGATTCCGGTTATTGGATTCGTCAATCAATAGTGGTTCCAGTCCAGCTGTAGCCAGCTAGGACCCCTCCCGGTCACCACCATGGTTTAAGCCTTGTCGTGGCGGTGGGGCTTAGTAGGTTAACCCCGAGTAACCCAGGCGAAGCCAATTGAACTGAGGGGGATCTTGGCACTCCTCTTATAAGAAGAGGGGGCTTACAGATCAGGAGCAGGAATCGCTCTCGGTACCCCTCTTATAAGATGGGACCTAAGAGCAACAGGAAGTGGCGCTTTTGCTAACGGGGCAAGAGTCGAGTATGGGAACCTCACCCCATTGCACTGTCCCAAAGTAGGTGGGGTTGTCCTATAGTGCTGGGCAACCTCATCTGTGGAGGTGGAGTTGATCCCTTAGGGGGCTGACTAGCCGTCGAGGTGCCCTGATGACTGTTGTTCCGGGGCACATTACCAAGGGCGGCACTGATGGTACTCGCGGTGGTTTAAGTGGGTATTCGGCACCATCTTGTGCCGCGAGTCCCACGCACCACTGGACCCCACCCAGGGCCGGTGAAGGCGCGTAAATGCGTTTCCCCGCGTCAATAAATAAAAAAAAGATCCCTCCCGGTGATAGCAGCGGGAGGGGTCTTGGCTGACTACAAGAAGACCTTTTATCCGTGGAGGGAAAACAATAGGTTGCTACCGTCAATATTATTTGGGAAAAATGCAAGATCTATACAGACAAAACAGTAATGAAAACCGCCAAAATATCGGACCGATTTGTTTGAAATTTTGTGTACCTGTCAATGATTTTATAGATAATTAGGTATTTCAAAATGTTATTAAATGTTTAACGAAATTATAAAAACGTTAAATTTGACGACCGGCTGGAGCAGTTGCTAACGTGGGGGTTAGTCCGCGTATTACGCGAAAGATCGTGGGTTCGAATCCTGCCTAGGTCATGGCTGTTTATATATGTATTTCTATAATAGAAATCTTAAATATGTAAAAACTCTTAAAATTATAAAACATTAAATATATTTCCGTTGTCTAGTACCTGTTACACAAGTCCTTAGGGTACTTAACACAGGGCTAGGCTAACGAATTGTGTTAAGTCCACAGATGTTATGTTATGTATGTTACATGTTATATTATTTTTTCTATTTATTTATGACGATATCATATTATATAAATGGTTCATGCCATTTATATAATATGAAAACCTGCATCGACCGAGCCAGTTTTTTTTTTTCCCATTTACCTAGAGTCATGAATTTGTGCAAGGAGTAAGGACACTTACAGCACAACCATAGGATTAAATCCAAATGCCGGTGCTTACTAATAAAAATTAGGAAAATTGCTTAGCTCGTATCACTCGTTGATACGATATAAGCCAGTTTTTTAAGACTGCTATAGCAAATATATTTATTTTTTGTAATAATTCATTGTTCTCGCTTGTAGCGTGGTATGTATTGCCAGCGGAGGTAATATTGACACAATCTTACTGGGCCGCTGCTTGGACCGAGGCCGCGCAGCTGAAGGCCGCTTAATTAAGTTCAAAGTAAGTATTTACGTGATATTTGTTGTTTTACTATGACCTCTTAAACTAAAATTTACATTATCATCAAATTTGACTTCTTATGGTCAATCGACTTCGATCGAAAGAATATTGACTCGGTAGTTTTTGTTAGTTAATAGTATAATTATTTAAATTGAATAAACAAATCCAGATAATTAACTATTATTTAATTCGGATTCGACTTGTCGTCGCCCATAGAGTACAATCCAGGAACTAGAAAAGGTGTCCAAATAACATTAAATGGCGTCACCACATTTGAGAGTAAATTTTAAAAAATAAACTTTGAACAATCTATTCTACTCTACTACGGAAGTTTGGAATTGTAATTTACTACTTACAGCAGAATACTTTTACAGTTTTCTCTTAGGAGTGGATGCTCCTGGTGTTACGTTCGTGCCGACACAGCTCGGCTACAATATTGTATGGTACTACCTGCCTCCTACAAAAAGGATTGGATACCTCAATACAACTACGCCTAACTTTCCACAGGTTGGCATAAACGACTCCTCAGCAGACTATGAAAAACTGTTTGTGCTGCTGGCGGAAGGAGATTACAACATGTACACAATATTTCCTGACCGAATATGGGTAGAAAATGAGATATACAAAGTAGAGGTAAAACTGTATAAATTGATCCAGATCATACATGTCATACTTTGCCCAATGCTAGATGCCTACCTACCGAGAAAGGTGCCGTCTCGCTCTTGTCAACCAACGTGTGCACAAATATTGTACACGGTACAGACTCCATGACCGCTGTCAAGACTCAGAGTGAAACGAGTAGAAGAAACTTTAACCTTGTATAACTAGCGTGATGCGTTATAAGTAAGCGCTGTTGAATGCACAATAGTGTTTTGTGTACAGTAGTAGGTCCACGTGGGGAGATGTATGCGATGCGGGCCGTGAAGAGCAGCCTAGGCACAGGCCTATTTCTTAGGTATTTTATTAATTAAACTCAACAGTGTGATTACACGACTGAGCTTCCTCTGTAAGAGAGTTTTTTAACGCGTGTTAAGCGTTAAAATAGCAGAATATTATACAAATATACGGCGCTTTGAATCCTTGCTGTAAGAGTGTTCCTGTTGCTGGTTGATAGTAAATTTTAATACATACAAAAACACACATCCTTACGCCGGCTTCCTAATTGCGTTGATTAATTTTAATTTAGCTATGGACTAAGTTTTCGTCAAAAAAGGCTTTAAAAATTATATCATTATCATCAGTACTACTACATGTATACATACGTAAGGAGGCATTCATATGCTTATCATATGTTTATGTGTTATAAAGAAAATATTTTTAGTTAAAAATCGTGTGTGAAACGAAAGGACTAAGACATGCACTGCAACTAAAGAAAATGATTGAAAAAGCTTATCCTACGACAGCGATATTTGAGTGCGAACCATTTAACAACAGAAAAACTTGCCCTTGTTTTATAAAACGTTTGTAATTATTTCAAGGCATAACATTATTAAAGATCCTATCTACTCACCCATTGTCTGTATATTATAAATATTTAGTACGACATAAAATGCGGTCATAAATAAAATAAATTGTAATTATTGGAAAATAAAAACTTCAGAGCTCAAACAAAAAGCAAATTCTAACATTTTTTCTTTTTCCGTAGTAAAAATAAAATTGAATTACTGGTTGATTTCAGCTATACGTTTAGCCCTCCTTATCATCATCAGCATCATATAGTGGTTTGACCATTGCTAGATAGAGATCTCTTTAAACGAACACCAAGACGGCTACGAAATTGTACGTAGGTACTTAGCATTTTGGAGGTTTCGCGCCTGGTAACTTTAGACGGCCGAAACCCTGCTGGTGGTGGTGGTACTACTCGTATTCGACGTGGAAACTACAGCACGGATTTCGCGATTGCATTGGCTCGATGGTCTGCCGATCACTCTAAAACTTTTAAGAGTGAAGGGCACACACAAACGCACACGCACGCACGAGCACGAGCGCACGAACGAGCACGCACGCACGAACGAGCACGCACGCACGAACGAGCACGCTCACGCACGAACGAGCACGCTTACGCACGAGCACGCACGCGCACTAACTTTACCTGGTTAGAGTATGATCTATTGATATAAAATAATTCAGACCAGTCCATAACTAGCATAAAGGTGTACTGGAGGGTCACCAGGGAAACTTTTCCGCATATTTAATAATTTCGAAACCATCATTATTAAAACTCCATAAAGGAAGATGCCATGTCAAATTTTTTATTTTAATTTTTTTTAAAGTTTTATCTTCATTTCTTCTTATTATTTAACTCAATAAAAACAAATTAAAACCAAGCGGGTAGGTTGATTTTGCAAAAATTATGATTAAAGGTACAATCAATCACGGACTCTATAGAGTGATAGTTCAATATAAAATTGTGTATCTTGTATTTGTAAATCAATGGATGACAAACCAATAAATATTACCAAAAATTTTATTTTTTAGATTATATTATTCATAAATATAACATTAATAGTACAATATTTATATTTTATATATACATCAAATTTTATACTTAAAGCCTTTAAGTTGTGTGAGTTCATTTTACTCTCCTCATTTCTTAAAGAACAACTTTATCCATAAATGTAGCCATCCTGACATCCCTTTTGCTCAGACCGTTGACGTCGTGTGATGATAATGTCACCTAAAATAAAGAAAATGATGTTATTTAATTGTGAAGGTGTTAAATTTGCAAATTTTGCATTCCACTAAGAACCTTGTAACTAATTGTGCTGAAATTTGCTTTGACAATGCACATATCATTAATCGAATTGGTGTTCTATAGAGTTCTATATCATATTCAGTTAAAATATGGTTATAAAATTAGTTTATATTTTTAGGAAATATTTACTTTTATACTGACTAATTTGTAAATACTAAAGTAGTTCTACTGGCCTATCTTGGCAACTAAAACCAAGTTGATTTAAATAATTTATAATTGAGTATTTTGAAACAACAACAAACAATTACTAGAATACTACATAATGATAATACTTATCTGGTAAGTTACTTCAGTGTTACATCATGGACGAATTAAATTTGAAAGGTCAAAATGTTGTTGTTCACAGCAATATATTTACTTGTTGTGTTGGACTTCTATATTGCCAAATATATTTTATGTTTCTTCTTTCTTAGACTAATTTATTTACCTGGACTTTATTATAAACATTGAACCATTCAGGATGGTGGTCCATTTTTTCAGCTAGTAGAGCAACTCTGTTCATAAAACCAAATGCCTCATTGAAGTCTTTGAATTTAAACTCTTTTTCAATAGCATCTCTATTATGTTGTACTTTCCATCCAGACGATAATAAAGGTTGAAGCAAACTTTTGCGCTCTTCTTCGTTTAACTTATCAGCCTATGAAAGAAAATAAAAATACATTAACTTTTCAAGCTGAACATTATATGAACAAGAAGCACGGATACGAGTGTGCAACAGGTAGCAGCATTCGAAGGACACGTTCTTAACAGATCGCATATTTCACAATGACTAATAATAATTACGCACCATTTTCCTCTTATTACTTGAGAGCACTGACACACTTGCTAGACCGGCAGCTCCTTTTAGACGACTGGCGACGACATTGATCGGAACAAGCTTATTAACGATTACTACGGGGTGAGGGTGTATCGTTATCAAACAGCAGGCGTCACGTATACTTCGGTACCGGAACATCACTTAAATAAATATTTTCTTATTAATTTTATTCAAATTACTATAACATTAGAGATAATTTTACGAAATTGAAAACTTCCAAGTTTGAAAGTTTCAATTCCATTCTGTGTTGCGAGCCCTTCGTTATAGAAAATAGTGTTATAGAAAGTAGTTAGAAATATAAGTTTAAAAAATGCTTACAATATTAAAAAAAAAATTTAATAATAAATAAATAATTTAAATAATAAAATAATAAATATTAATAAGAAAGAAATATTTTTTTGTAACTTGTAATGAGATAATTATGTAGTTAATTAAATTTTGTTTAAAAACAAAATTAATATCATCTTTTAACTTATTTCTAATTGCTGAAACAGATTTTCAGTCTATAATATAAAAGATAATATTTAATAACTTTAAACTAATATTTTTTACAATAAAATTTTGCTATTGGCTATTTGGGGAAACCGATGAAATGGGGTTATTTGATATAAACAAAGTGTGTGTGTACCTTAGACCATTTATATTAAGTGATCTGAGGTGTGTACCTACTATATCGTGTTTGTATGTGCACACGTTAGACGTTATAGTTTGTGGGCATACTAAATGAAAATATTAAAAAAATATCTTACATCTTATTCTACCTAGGTCGATCTAAAAGTTCGTGGCCTAACCTACATGGAGTTATGACATCCTTTTAAATCTACCGTCATTTGTTAGTATGTGTCATATTGATTTATTGTGCGCAGTTTAATTCCGATACTGCACAATATAAGTTTTCTGTGATTATTTGTTTGAAGCAATCCGACGCAATTTTCAATAATGGAGAAAATTGAACACCGTGCAGTCATTAAATACCTCAACAAAAAAGGCCTATCACTAAAGACATCCATCAAGATATAGTGAGCACTTTGGGGGAGTCTGCTCCATCGTATTTCAGTGTCAAGAAGTGGGTAGCTGAGTTTAAGCGCGGTCGTGAGAGCATTAAAGATGATCCTAGGAGTGGAAGGCCTATATCCTCTACCACGAGAGAAAACATAGATAAAATTTGTGATCTCGTAATGGGTGACCGACGTTTGACCATTGGTAAGATAGCTGAGATAAGAAACGTTAGTTATGGCCGGGTGCAACACATAATAACGGAAGAGTTGGGGTTCCATAAGGTTTCTGCTTACGAAGACTCCGGGAAGAAATAAAAAAAAACGCCGGGAATGTTGCGTAAGAAAGTTTTGTTTCATCAAGATGATGCACGTGTTGACACTTCGGTTGAAACAATGTCTGTAATCCATGATTGTGGCTACGAATTGCTGCCCCACCCACCTTATTCGCCGGATTTAGCCCGCCCGGATTATCATTTATTTCCAAATTAAAAAAAACATTTGGGTGGCTCGAAATTTTCGACCAAAGATGTGGTGATAGTCACAGTAAATGATTATTTCGCCGATCTTCCGGAATCTTTTTTTTTTCGAGGGGATAAACAAGTTGCAGGTCAGGTGGAAGAAGTGTGTTGAACTAGATGGAGATTATGTCGAAAAATAAAAATAAATTTAGATCCATTTTTCTTTCATTTTCTTGGTCGGGCTTAGAACTTTTAGATCCACCCTCGTACGTTTGTAGAATAAACGACACTAACAATAGAAATTAGTTATATAATGCACTGCAAGTCTTATTATAACGTATTATGATAACTTTCTGAAAACTTTCAATGTTGATTATAGTTAACTTTAGGGTGCAGGTTTTTCGGCTATAAAAAAATTCGGGATATAAAAAAACTGACTAGGTTACAGGATGACGATATAAAACTTGTGAAAAGTATTGTAGCTAACTATTTATGTCCAATAACAAATGTTTGCCACAAAAACGACAGGCACCTTAAAGTATCCACAGGCTGCACTGATATAGATAGACTTTTAAGAGGAGGTTTTCGTAGAGGAACTCTAACAGAATTATATGGAGAAAGCGGCTCAGGGAAAACTCAATTATTAATTCAAACGACCGTTCATTGCTCACCTAGTGGTTGTGTGTATATATGTACAGAAGACTTGTTTCCAGTAAAGAGGTTTGATCACATCAATAAATTTATAAATGGACACAATTCAGATACTGGTGATAAAATATTTGTGGAACATCTCACTGAACCAGACGAGTTACTTTCATGTTTAAGAGTTCGTTTACCTAAGCTCTTAGCTAGTAAAAGTATCTCTCTTATAGTTTTAGATTCTATAGCTGCACCATTTCGATGTGAAAACACATGTTACATACAAAGAGCTGAGGATCTCAAAGAAGTAGCAATATTATTATTGACAATTGCCCAAAACTTCAATTTGTCTGTAATCTGTATCAATCAAGTTACAGCTTCATTCAATAATATGGATAATATAACACCCTCACTTGGATTAGCTTGGGCAAATATGATTTCATACAGATTCCTTGTGAGAAAGACTAACACTTCATACAAAATAGAAAATGTTATTTGTGATGTTAGACCACGACAGCTACAAATTATTAGTGCCCCAGACTTGCCCAACAATATGGCAGAATTTATTATTACTGGCAATGGTGTTGAAAATATTAAACCTTAATATATGCTCATTAACATTACTCTTGTTTTCATTTTTGCTTATGTCGAGTTTTATCAGAGATCTGTTAAATGTGATAAAATATGACCAAAAGAAGTTATTTTCATTGTTCACATCATCACCATCATAGTTGACAATACACCAATTATAATAAATACCATTTCAGTATAATCTAATGCAATATGTAGCATCATGAACATTTTTTCATGCTAGACCAGGTTGTAGATAGAGATATATATGGAAGGATTAATTTTTAATGGAACATTCAATTAGCAAATATATAATAACCATACAGTTTTGATCTTCCGGAATCTTTTTTTTTTTTCGAGGGGATAAACAAGTTGCAGGTCAGGTGGAAGAAGTGTGTTGAACTAGATGGAGATTATGTCGAAAAATAAAAATAAATTTAGATCCATTTTTCTTTCATTTTCTTGGTCGGGCTTAGAACTTTTAGATCCACCCTCGTACGTTTGTAGAATAAACGACACTAACAATAGAAATTAGTTATATAATGCACTGCAAGTCTTATTATAACGTATTATGATAACTTTCTGAAAACTTTCAATGTTGATTATAGTTAACTTTAGGGTGCAGGTTTTTCGGCTGCACGCCCAGGGCAACATAAAATTTTTATCATCAATTTTCCCTAAAACGTCCAAAGAAGTATAACTTAAACGGTATTTAATACAACAACAACGGATTTGGGCCGGCACAACCGGGGAGGTATCTCGCGCTCACATAATATCGTTATGAAGATGTCATTTTAGTGTCGCGTTTCGTGCGGTTTATGGGAAGCCGGTGGCCCATTGGGGGGCTGGAGGAGGGCAACGCATTGGCATAGTAATTATGTGGATATCCATAGTCGTAAAAAGGTTCCGATTGCTCGTTTGCACCCCTATTATATCAAAAGAAAATACATTGAAAATTTTATGCATTATGTTAACTTTTATGAGAAACTAAAATATTGACTATAGCTAATTTTAGGGTGTCGGTTTTACGTAACGGTATGCGCGCATCGTGAGTTTACTCTCATCATTTATCCTTAACGCGCCAAAAGAAGAATAACTTCAAAAACTGTGTGAACGTTAGTTATGAATTATATAATCTTACGTGGATAAGGATTTCCGAATTGATCTGTCTACGCATCGAGTTTCTCGCACGTGGGCTCTTCCCATTACTAGATGACCATTGAGACAAAAGCCAGTCGAAAACGCGTCTGTCAAAGTTAAAAGAGATGGCAAATATGACTTACAATCCACTGTCTGTCCACCTCTCTCTGCGCTGTTTATATTCCTCTGCGCAATGGGCAAGCTAGCTTAGATATACAAATATAGTAATGCATTCTAATATACTTTCTCTGTTAACCAACACAGACACTGGAATTCAAAGACCCACCTAGTCACAAAAATATAAAAGTGAAGATGTCAAATCTATGTTCTTTGTGTCCCTATGACATATAGTTTGTGGTTATGTAGAATCACTTAACTCTTGGAACCATGTAGCAAGGTTTCTCTAGGAAAAATAGATGAAACACAATATCATTGTTTACGCATAATAATAGGAGCCATGAAATCTTCCCCTACGAATGCTCTCCAGGTAGAAGCCCTCGACTCTCCATTGTTTTTACGCAGACAATTTTTATCAGATAGATATATATATTTAGAATTTCTGCTCGTTCCGATCATCCTCTTCTACCAAAACTTCAAAATTTGATTGATCTGATGTAACCATAATAAATATTGGCATAAATTAAATCCCCCTTGTTTAATTAAGAGTTTTCAAAAATTAACTAATCTTCCGAACCTCTATTTCTCATGTTCTCGTTTTCCAATTTTCACACGGCATATGACGTTTTGTTGTATCGTCCTCGGATTCTATTAAATTTATGCGTGTCTAAAAATGATTCAGTTTCCAATTAAATTTTTAATGGTATTATAGAGAAGGATTGGAGTGATTGGCTTCCTATATACACAGATGCCTCCAAACTTTCACTAGAAGGCCATGTGGGTTCGGCAGTGAGGATCCCCAAATATCCTCTCCTCAGTTTTAAATGTCCTATGTCGTCATCTGTTTTCATTAGTGAGTCCATAGCTAACCTAAACAAAACTATAATTTTCACGGACTCATTGAGTACTCTCCCAGCCATCGGCTCAAACCAGTTTGTTTCTAATTCTAAATTTCCTCTTATTTCAGAATTAAAAGAAATTCTTTACAAATGTTTTTCTAGTAACATTGAGGTTTTACTAACTTGGTTACCTAGTCATAATGGTATTCTCGGCAATGAAATTGTGGCTCAATTTGCAAAAGACGCCGTATCAAATGGCTGCCTAGATCATAATATAAGTTATTTTCACGATCTCTTGAGCTATCCAAAACTAGATCTTGTTAAGCAGTGGCAAACAAATTGGTCTAATAGTAGCAGGGTTAAAGGCCGCTATTTTTATAATATCCAACCTCATATTTCTTCTAAACCTTGGTTTTCTCGTTTCTGACTCACAGATAAACAAACAACGTCGGTTATGTGCAGGTTGCGTATATGCCACTTGTGTACTCCCCTACATTTAAACAGATTAGGAATTATACAATCTCATTTGTGTGACTGTGGACTTGAGGAGGGTTCAACAGACCATACATATTTACTAACTTGGTCACCTAGTCATAATGGTATTCTCGGCAATGAAATTGTGGATCAATTTGCAAAAGACGCCGTATCAAATGGCTGCCTAGATCATAATATAAGTTATTTTCACGATCTCTTGAGCTATCCAAAACTAGATCTTGTTAAGGAGTGGCAAACAAATTAGTCTAATAATAGCAGGGTTAAAGGCCGCTACTTTTATGATATACAATCTCAAATTCCTTCTAAACCTTGGTTTACTCGTTTCCGACTAACAAATAAACAACTTCGGTTATATGCAGGTTGCGTATAGGCCACTTGTGTACTCCCCTACATTTAAATATATTAGGAATTATACAATCTCCTTTGTGTGACTGTGGACTTGAGGAGGGTTCAACAGTTGAGGAGGTTCCTTTTCAATTGCCCAAACCGCAGAGTTTCTTTGTACACCATACTCCCTAGGAACATTCCTAAGCCTATTAACACTAAAACCTTGCTATATATGTCTTCTAACAACTATAAGCTTTTATCCCTTCTATGTCATTATATCCGCTCAAACAAAATTAAATTGTAAATTGTCTCTTTTTTTTGTGTATGTTTGTGTATGTCCTGTAACATTTTCGTTTGTCCTTTTTAGATTATCTACATTCAAACAATATATTTATAATCTCATCACTTTGGCGTAAGTTTGAAACCGATCAATCTTGAAAATCAGTGCTCTTGTCAACTTGGACATTGGCAGCAATGGCTGTTAACTTATGACGGCCGATTGCCATTTCTGACAAAAGAGAAGAAGAAGAAGAAAATCACTTAATCTGCCAAAAGTTTTATCACTTCATGTTTTTACAAGTTCTGAAAATATTCGGAACATTTGGATAATGCGAGATGTATTACCTTCCAACTTGTTTGAAGTATTTGATAGAGCAGGTATTTGTACCTCAAAACAAATCATTTTACTGTCACTATGGGATATAAAAAAACTGACTAGGTTACAGGATGACGATATAAAACTTGTGAAAAGTATTGTAGCTAACTATTTATGTCCAATAACAAATGTTTGCCACAAAAACGACAGGCACCTTAAAGTATCCACAGGCTGCACTGATATAGATAGACTTTTAAGAGGAGGTTTTCGTAGAGGAACTCTAACAGAATTATATGGAGAAAGCGGCTCAGGGAAAACTCAATTATTAATTCAAACGACCGTTCATTGCTCACCTAGTGGTTGTGTGTATATATGTACAGAAGACTTGTTTCCAGTAAAGAGGTTTGATCACATCAATAAATTTATAAATGGACACAATTCAGATACTGGTGATAAAATATTTGTGGAACATCTCACTGAACCAGACGAGTTACTTTCATGTTTAAGAGTTCGTTTACCTAAGCTCTTAGCTAGTAAAAGTATCTCTCTTATAGTTTTAGATTCTATAGCTGCACCATTTCGATGTGAAAACACATGTTACATACAAAGAGCTGAGGATCTCAAAGAAGTAGCAATATTATTATTGAAAATTGCCCAAAACTTCAATTTGTCTGTAATCTGTATCAATCAAGTTACAGCTTCATTCAATAATATGGATAATATAACACCCTCACTTGGATTAGCTTGGGCAAATATGATTTCATACAGATTCCTTGTGAGAAAGACTAACACTTTATACAAAATAGAAAATGTTATTTGTGATGTTAGACTACGACAGCTACAAATTATTAGTGCCCCAGACTTGCCCAACAATATGGCAGAATTTATTATTACTGGCAATGGTGTTGAAAATGTTAAACCTTAATATATGCTCATTAACATTACTCTTGTTTTCATTTTTGCTTATGTCGAGTTTTATCAGAGATCTGTTAAATGTGATAAAATATGACCAAAAGAAGTTATTTTCATTGTTCACATCATCACCATCATAGTTGACAATACACCAATTATAATAAATATCATTTCAGTATAATCTAATGCAATATGTAGCATCATGAACATTTTTTCATGCTAGACCAGGTTGTAGATAGAGATATATATGGAAGGATTCATTTTTAATGGAACATTCAATTAGCAAATATACAGTTTTGATGAAGTGTGATACAAATTACTACATAGTTTTGATGAAGTGATAAGCTTTGTGTCCTGTGGCCACAGAAAAGCACATCTAAAACATTAGCGTGCCCACTATAGTGTTGTTTGGAACTAAATGTATCCTTGTTGGTATGATTATCCCTTTTGGCTTACTGTTTTTATTATCATACTTATGTTCAATTTCAATCCTGAAAAACGCAAAATATAGTTATCTATGTGACATTATAATAAAATGAACAACATGATTTTCTTCACAAGCTACCTCATTCATAAAAAATACGACACACCTAATGAAAACAATAGTATAGGGCCCTATTTTCCTACTTGTACCCCATTTGTTGGCCCAACAAGCAGTTAGAACAATGAGTTGACTACAGATACCCATAGATATCCACATAGAAACTCTATCACTGATTTCATATGTATTGCTTTATTTCTGTTCGCGCTATGGTCCATTGAAAACTCACAAGTGTACGAAACCCGTCAGCTTAGCTGTCACTTCACAAGGATCTTCTTCTCTTTTGTTAGAAATGGCAATCGGCCGTCATAGGTTAACAGCCATTGCTGCCAATGTCCAAGTTGGCAAGAGCACTGATTTTCAAGATTGATCGGTTTCAAATTTATGCCAAAGTGATGAGATTATAATATCTTGTTTGAATGTAGATAATCTAAAAAGGACAAACGAAAACGTTACAGGACATACACAAACATACACATAAAAATACTAAAAAAGGGACAATTTACAATTTAATGTTGTTTGAGCGGATATAATGACATAGAAGGGATAAAAGCTTATAGTTATTAGAAGACATATATAGCAAGGTTTTAGTGTTAATAGGCTTAGGAATGTTTCTAGGAAGGATGGTGTACAAAGAAACTCTGCGGATTGGGCAATTGAAAAGGAACCTCCTCAACTGTTGAACCCTCCTCAAGTCCACAGTCACACAAAGGAGATTGTATAATTCCTAATCTGTTTAAATGTAGGGGAGTACACAAGTGGCCTATACGCAACCTGCACATAACCGACGTTGTTTGTTTATCTGTGAGTCAGAAACGAGAAAACCAAGGTTTAGAAGGTATATAAGGTTGGATATCATAAAAATAGCGGCCTTTAACCCTGCTACTATTAGACCAATTTGTTTGCCACTGCTTAACAAGATCTAGTTTTGGATAGCTCAAGAGATCGTGAAAATAACTTACATTATGATCTAGGCAGCCATTTGATACGGCGTCTTTTGCGAATTGATCTACAATTTCATTGCCGAGAATACCATTATGACTAGGTAACCAAGCTAGTACAACCTCAGTGTTACTAGAAAAACATTTGTACAGAATTTCTTTTAATTCTAAAATAAGAGGAAATTAGAATTAGAAACAAACTGGTTTGACCCGATGGCTTGGAGAGTACTCAATGAGTCAGTGAAAATTATAGTTTTGTTTAGGTGGTGACATTCTACAAATTTAACTGCCTCTAGAATAGCTATGGACCCACCAGTGAAAACAGATGATGACTTAGGACATTTAAAACTGACGAGAGTATTATATTTGGGGATCCAAACTGCCGAACCCACATGGCCTTCAAGTGAAAGTTTGGAGGCATCTGTGTATATAGGAAGCCAATCACTCCAATCCTCTATAATACCATTAAAAATTGAATTGGAACCTGAATCAATTTCGGACACACCAAAATTTAATAGAATCCGAGGACGATACAACAAAACGTCATATGCCGTGTGAAAAATTGGAAAACGAGAACATGAGAAATAAGGGTTCGGAAGATTAGTTAATTTTTGAAAACTCTTAATTAAACAAGGGGTATTTAATTTATGCCAATATTTGTTACTGACCATCAGACCAATCAAATTTTGAAGTTTTGGTAGAAGAGGGTGATCAGAACGAGCAGAAATTCTAAATATATATCTATCTGATAAAAATTGTTTGCGTAAAAACAATGGAGAGTCGAGGGCTTCTACCTGGAGAGCATTCGTAGGGGAAGATTTCATGGCTCCTAGTATTATGCGTAAGCATTGATATTGAGTTTTATCTAATTTTCCTAGAGAAACCTTGCTACCTGGTTCCAAGAGAAAACGACCATAATCAATTACGCCTCGGACAATGGCATTGTAAAGTAATTTTTGAGATAATGGATGTGCCCCCCACCAAACACCCGAAAGGCATCTAAGAATGTTAATATTGGATTGGCACTTTTGGACTATGTGATTGATGTGTGGAGTGCCAGACAATTTAGAGTCGAAAATAATGCCTAAGAATTTCACCTTATTTCTGATTGAAATTGGATGGTCCTGGTACACTATGTCAATATGAGGGATAATTCTTCTTCTCGTAAATATTACTACCGAGCTTTTAGTAGGAGAAAGCGACATACCATGAGATGTAAGCCACTGTTCTAGGTAAAATAGAGCTTGATTTATGTTATTTTGAAGAATGCCAATGTTTGAAGATGATGAATATATGACGACGTCATCGGCATACTGTAGAATGTTGCAAAAGGGAGTGACTGACTGCTCTAGATCCGAAGTGTAAATGTTATATAATAAGGGGCTGAGGACTGAGCCTTGAGGAAGACCCTTCCATACACGTCTCAAAGACGAAAGACCTCCATAATGGATCTCTATTGTTCTGTCCATGAGTGAGCTGCAGATGAAATTACACAGTTTCTCTGGGATGTTCAGCTTAAACAATTTGTTTCTGAGCAAAGGAAGAACCACGTTATCATATGCAGCTTCTATATCTAAGAACACACCAATGAGGAATTCATTCTTAGAAAATGCTATGCGGATGTCAGTGGAAAGGATGGCTAAGCTATCATTAGTACTCAAACCTTTTCTGAACCCAAATTGGGATTTAGCCAGCAAGTCATTACTTTCCACGAACCATTCAAGGCAGGGGCTTTAATAATGTGTTCCATAATTTTAAATAGGCAAGAGAAAAGGGCAATGGGACGGTAAGAAGAATCTAAATTTGGATCTTTACCAGACTTAAGCATAGGAAGTACTAACTGGTTTTTCCATGAAGGAGGAACATGACCCAATTTAAAAAAAATATTAAGAAGATTTAGAAAGAATGATTTTGAATCAGAGCCAGATTTTGTGATAAAGACATAAGGAATGCCATCTAGACCAGGAGAAGTATTATTATGCAGTACGTCGGGACAGTGGATGGATTTATAGAGAATCCTGATGGGGGACACTTGGTGGAGATTTATCTACGAAGCCTTCATACCAAAGATTTGGGGCATTGCTTGGTAAATCTCTTACTAAGAAGGCACGGCGAAAACGTTTAATTTGTCTCCATAATAAAACTGCAGGGGTACGTGGGCTAATAAAGTTACAGAAGGATAACCAACCTAATCTCTTCTTTTTAAAAAAAAAAAAGACGCTTTGCCAAGGCTGACATTCTTTTAAACATAAGGAAATTATCCATTGTCATAAATAAACAATATGTTTCCTCAGCTTTTTTCCTTTGGTAAACCATGGTACTACATTCCGCATCCCACCAAGGTGGAGAAGGTTTAAATGGGGAATGTTTTTTGAGTGGGATGTTTTTATCTGCTGAAGATGACAGACATGAAATAAAATTATCATAACAGACCTCTACATTTCCGATATTAATGATAGGCAAAGAACTCACACTAGAATCACAATCAGTTGCAAAGAGATCCCATTTTGTTTTTGAGAGTTGATATTTTAAAAGAGGAGTTGTATAGAAAGTATTGAAAGAAATGGAAGGATTGGTAATAAGGATAGAAAGGTGATCACTACCACTTGAATAATGTAGAACTCTCCAATCTAGAAGAGAGCTAAGGTTTGGGGAGCAGAAGAATAAGTTTAGTGCACTAGGATTCTGATCAGGGCGGGTCCTACGAGTAGGACTACCATCATTTAATGAACATATATTTAGCCTGTCAATAATATCCACCAAATCACAACCAAAGTGGTCATAATGTACACTACCCCACATAAGGTGGTGGCAGTTAAAATCCCCTAAAATTAGGAACTTACCAGATAGGGAAGAAAAAAGATGAACCAAATCACTAGAATGGACTACAGAGGGATTAGGAATATATATCAGGAGTACAGAGACATCCTGAATTAAGGCAGCGACAGCATTAATACCAGAAGGGATTTGTGGAAGAGACAAACGTGAAAAAGGAAGGCCTGATCTTATGATCAGAGCCACACCTGCATAACCATCAGCTCTGTCATCCCGTAGACATGATAAGCCCCTTATCCGAAACTGGGAGTTGGGAAGCAGCCATGTCTCCGAAACAGCAAATACAAGTGCTTTATGCAGATTATATAAATTAAAAATTTCATGAACTTTAGGACGAATACTTTGTGAATTCCATTAAATTAGTGGGAACTTGGATGACTGACATGAGGTGGCTAACTTTATTGGCAACGTGGTCGGGTAAAGGGAAATTGTTCATTTTTGAAAGCAAATTAATAAGTAAATCAATAAGGTTCAGCATAAGGTTGTCCCCAGACTCCTTCGTCCTATGAAGGGCAGTCCCATTGGCAGAAGATGGGGGATCTCGTTGAGCTATGATGGCCTCATGAGCTCTACGGTCGTATCCATGAGAGGAAGCTGCTTTTCGAGGTTTAGGAGAAGAAATTATTGTACGGCGGTAAGATTGGGAAGGCTTTAAGTGATCTAAGGTCAAGGGTACTTGGGATCTGGGAGGGGGAGAGAAAATAGTACGAGCAACATCAGAATATGCTCGGTTTATTGCAGGTAAACGTGATGCAGCTTCTATATATGAAATATTTTCTTGGGCCATGGTGGATTTGATAGATTTCTGTCTGTTATGTTCAGGACAACACTTATCTATAGAGAAGTGTGATCCTTCACAGTTTGAACACTTGGCTTCAAGTGAAGTGACATTACATGATCTACCTGTGTGTTCTTTGGCACATTTGAAGCACTTCGGCTTTGACCTGCATTTGTCAGCCACATGACCAAAACGACAGCGACTGAGGCACTGGATTGTGGGGAATTGGTACAGTTCCACTGGTAAGGCAGTGTATAAACAGAAAACTCTGGATGGAAGGACCTGACCATTAAATTTCAACAAACTGAGCCAGTTGGGATCCAACTAATATTACCATCAATCGAGGACTTTCGGTTAAGACATCTGGCCTTTAGAATGTATCCGCAACCATCTGGGACATTAGTACAACTAACAAATTTGTCCATGGACATCTCTGTGGGAACATTTCGAACGACACCCATACGAGTAACATTGTAACTGGGAACAGTGGCAGTGAACTTGCTTGATAGTAAAACAGGATTAGGGAGAAAATCATTGGCAGCTTTTGGAGACGAAAATTCCACGCTAGTCCTGTTTCTACCAACCTTAGCTATTCCGTCCTTTTTAATACATTGACCTCGCGAGTTTGTCATAACTTTGGACAAGTTAATTGAATTTTATGAAATTTATGAAAGCACCAGGAGAAGGATGGTCTTCTGAATGGGAAACATGTACAATAAACGGTCCTAATCTGCATATGTATATTTCTTGGACTCTAATAGGCTTGGGTGATTGTAGATTTTGTACTAATTCAGATGGAGGAACAATGATGATGTGATATTATTGTTCGGAGAATAATGGGTTGGGATATACGGAGCGTTGATGATAATGTTACGATCATCGACATATTTTCTAAGGACAGAGTCGCGACTGTCGTTATATCTATTGCCCCAGGTCACGTGGTGGGCGTTGAGGTCCCCAGCTAAAATTATTAGGTCATCTGTGTTTAAAATTTTTGGAAATAGCGTCAAGGTCGCTAACTAGAAGTGGTTTTGAACCTGACTGATATGCAGAGACTATGGTGATGGGCTGGTAGCCCGTCATGCATAGCTTACATAAGGATACTTCTAGATTTTCTAGAGGGGACGGGTCGAGTGGGATACAATGAAGGGACCTCTTGTAATAGATGATTGTAACCCCACGACGGGATCGGGTCCTGTCGTTTGAACAATTCAGGAGCACCTGCTACAATTCCATCTCTTAACAATGATTTAACCTTATTGTTACCTCCCGATTCTAATCCTGAAACACGACCAAAACAATCCTATCTCGAGAACCTTTCAATATCTCAAAATACACCTTCGCCTAATCCATCTGATCACGGAACTCCTACTCCCCTAGGTGATACCGTAACTCTGTCCTACGAAACCTATAGTAAATTCTTAAAATCACCTACGAAATCGCATGATACTCAAATAATACAACATAATGAAACCCTCCTAAAGGGAAGTCAGAAATTGATCATCATACCTACTTCAATAACATGGATGAGTCCATGCCTTATGTGCATGAGATTATTAATAATTGTCAAAAAGCAGAACGCGATGAATTTTTGAAATTAGAAAGAACATTAAACACCTTTTTATCTTTAACAGTTAGTAGCAAGACTTATGTATTCTTATTCAACAAAGTACATTATTTTGGGTCTATGGGTACCCCACCATGGATCAAGCCTTGTCTTGGTGGTGGGGCTTAGTAGCCTGGGGTGGGGCTTATTAGCCTGGGGTGGGGCTGAATAGCCTGGGGTGGAATTAATGTAATGTTTTTAAGTTTTAAAACGAAATTGTTGATAGCTTGGTTAAGATTGGTTTCGTAAAATTTTATAGTATTTAATGTTTAATTGAATGGAGACAAAGCTGAAGAGGTAACTAATACGTTTTCTTTAATTAACGATGCCAAACTTTTCTCGTTATTGTGAAAATTTACAATTGTACATTTTGTATGGCGTTATTATACTTGATACCGTCATCCTCGTGAAAAGTTTCGAATATACTTTTAGCGAGAGAGCCAATACCATCTATCCACGCCCCTCTCTTAAACCTTTTTTCAACCAGGTGAGAAGTAGCGGAGTATCCTAAAATTAAATCGTGATATCTAACTGTTATTGGTTGTAAAGTACTATGGCATTCTAGATTGTATGTGCTTTCTAATTGAATTTGAGTGCATATGTGGCGTAACGTACCTAAAATAGAGTTTATGTTATTTATATCAGGTTGGTATATGATATATCAATAGGCGTTATCACGTCTAGATGGCTTACACGAAATTTGAGTTCACCGATTGGGTCAACGTATATTCCAGAACTGGAATTGATTTCCTCCACGAACTCCGGATGACCCTGAGCCAATATGCTATGCCAATAAAAGAAACATTCCGTTTTGGATTTCATTTCATTTTATTGTTTTTCTTTATCTATGCTAATATTATATAATATACCTAATTGTATATGAGAAAAAAGAAAAAAAAATTGTAAAAGAAATGTAAAAAATATTTAGACGAGTTTCACTTCGTTGAAATGGTGTCTTACGTGGCGTCTGTTTATTAACAACGACAATGTATGGTTCCCATGGATTTTAACAACCTTTATCACACTTACAGCACCGGGAACCTGATTGAGAATGATGCGCGGAATGCCCGTATCGCTGGCATTTATGACACTGCCCGGGATAGGTGTTTTACGAGAGGACTTAACTGATATATCGATAAGTTACATACGACGCGAATGTTGTACATTGACTTGCCTTCTGGTGATAGGAGCAGGCCGCATAGAACATTATTGAATATAATTTTTGTTGTTGGGTTTGGCATCCGATGTACCTGGGACACCGGAATACCCTGTCGTAAGAGGTCGGCTTTAATCTCCTCTGTTGTGAATTCCTTGGGAACTCCAACAATGATAACTCTTACTTCTAGCTCGTCTTCTAGCGCCTAGGAGTGATAGTCTATGAGCCTATATTGTAAGAAGCCCGTTAACCATATAAGTATCTATGCCGTTAACCGACGGTGGTCCGTTGATTTATCCACTTGTACGAGGATACTGTGGTTGCAGGACTTGGCTTCCAAGTCAAGTTTTATTTTCCAGTACTTTAAATGATAGCATTTAAAGCACTGAAAATTCCAGGCAGTACGATCATGTACTATGATAGGCGGTGGCTTTCCGTCTTAAGGACGGATTTGGGCGCGATTGACGCGTCCATCGAGACATTCAAAGCGGGTGACGGGCTTGCGTTCGGGGGGTATCCTGACTACAGTTAATCATTCGGGTGACGGAGGGTGTCGCTGATTGGCGATTTTATTGTTTGGTCGCGGAGACCGGCTTGGCTTAGGCCGCGGGGGGTGAAATTTGTGACTTGGCAGCTTTGGCCGGAGGTGGTGGGCTAGAAGACTATTAGAAGGAGCAACGTACCTTGCTGCCCCTTCCTTTTCTGGGTCTTTTTGAAAATGACCTCTGTGAAGGACCCCGCGGACATCGCATCCTCTAAGGAGACGCTGACCGTGGATCGGGGCACGATTGCGCGTAACCGTGTTCCGAGATTCCACAGCCATAGAAGTGGATGGGCGGATGAGGGACACGGAGGTTCCCTGATCGACTACGACTAGATTGTGCGGATGAGTCCGGTATGGTACGAGTTTTTCGGAATTCCTCCACACGGGCCGGGTAGCGAGCTCGGAAGAACGACACAAGTAACCACACAAGAAATCAACTATTTCCCAACCGAGTAGAGCAGGAGCGATTTTTTAATAGGAGTATTCGCTCGAAGTCTAACGAAGTTGTGCAATAACAACCCGCGCCTCGGGGTTATTAATAAATCAAATAGGCGCAATCATTCAAAAACCTTTCACTGAATATTTTGTGTAACGCGCACTACTCACTTAGAACGTGTAGTTAGACCGGACAAGCACAAGAAAGCACTCATTTCCAGGTATAAATAATCGCAATAAGTTTACCAGAATGCTATTGTTCCAGAAGACAACAAAAAAAAACAATGGCGATCGGAGAAATAAGATAGGCTCAGGGCTAGGCACGACTGATCAGCATGGATACTGCCCCCACACGTGCCATCATTATTTACATACTTACACTTCGCCGCCGGCGATCAGTGACAGCGTATCAATTTATGAGGTATTTTATCATGCCATTCTACAGACAGAAGATATATACAGATAGTTGTATGTCCTATAGAACGGCACTAAGAAATTGATATTATTTTCACTTATTTGAGTTGTCGTTGTTTATCCGGTATCTTGGATATATGTCCCAAGGCCTTTAGCTGATTGGCATATAAATAGGCTATTAGCTATTTATGTTCATGTGATAATAGATAATGATCGAAAACCTGCATAGTTTCCAAATCATGTACTAGCAGTAACTTTTTAATAATACATGCAAGGAAACGGGCTCCGAGGACTTTGCATTTAATATTAGCTCTTCGCTCAAATTAGCCACGGAACAAATAATGCAACATATGTGGCCCGAGTTTCAACATCTTCTCGAAGATATGGTGGGACGTAATCTCGAAAAGTGAGTGACCGCCATGGAAGACAAACAGAAACAGCAGACTGGTCCGTCGTACGACGTAAAGGACATCCTTTTTTAAATGTTCGATAAACAATTAATGTACTCAATTATGGAATAGGTCCGTAAATAGGCAAAATATAAACAACTGAATCTTGTGACCAGGGGTAGTTCCTACCCACTCTTTACTCATTTGCAACATTTTTCAGCATTTCAGCTTTTCGGGGTATTTTCAGATATGCCGCCACTAAATGTTGGAATGACCTACCGCCGCCCTTATGAACATTAAAGTCAATCAATAGCTTTAAATTAAAATATAAAAATTACCTGCTGGAGCAACAATTATATATTTGGACTGGTTATATCTTTTCAAACGCGCTGCGCTTTAACACCATTAGCAATGACATGGCACGCATTATTAAAATTGTTTATTACAGATTGCAACAATTATTTGTATATAAATATTTTTTTACATGTTTTACCGGAACCATCAATCGGATCGGTGACAGGCAGCAGTGGCGCCGGTCCGAAATCTAATCTGCGATTGCCAATCCACCTGCTTAGCGTGGCAATTATGAGCATTAACCTCCAATGGACGACAGCAGTAGAATTCGGCCCCTAGTTTCCGGTAGTTCCACTAGTCCTGGCACGGTAACAAGGGGTGCTAAGAATCTCCGGGCTGCGTATAGCTCTGCCATCGGGTCACCCATTCCACTTCGGGAAAGGCGACACTCCATCACAAGGCGGCATGGGATTCCTCATGAATGAGTCTCCCGTAGGCAAAATCGACGAAATCTCCAGTGTGTCGGGTAGGTACGTACCTCATACTTAAACTCAATAAGAGGTATGGCTTTAAAGTGATGCAAGTATACACACCAACCTCGACGCATTCCGATAACGACGTGAAGTCAACCTGTGAGGATGTCTCAAAGGCCCTACATAACACCTATAAGGCCCAATTCAATGTTGTTATGGGGGGATTTAATGCCAAGGTGGGAGTACGTAAGGGTGTCGAATCGAGTCTGGGCCCACATGGAATTGGAAGTCGAAATCGCAGGGGGCAAATGCTGGTAAACTTCCTCGAGGAGGGCCTTTTCTTAATGAATTGTTATTTTAAGAAGCCCCATAGGAAGTGGACATGTCAGAGCCCCGATACTGTCACAAGGAACGAGATTGACTTTATTATGACGGACCGAAAGCCTATATTTAGTGATGTCTTCGTGATCAACAGGTTCAAAACCGGAAGTGATCACCAACTGGTTAGAGGCTCTCTGAATATAGGCTTTCGACGCGATTAGTACAGTCAACACTCCGATCTTCTTCCCTTCCTTCACTTCCCATTAACCATGGTCGGTTCCGAAAAATTCCAACTGGAATTAAAAAACCGGTTTGATGCCCTAGATATGTCGGAAACTACAATGTTAACTGACGAGGTCATGAGTGGCGTGATTGATTGTATGCGAGACGCGGGTGAAAGTTTTTTTGGAGAAGCTTGGAAGAAGTCATCTGACAAAGGTTAGGACTGATTCTGGGGTTACCGTTTCTTCTAAGCCTGGGATCTTATCTGACTTCGAAGCTTTCTATAGCAAGTTGTATACGTCGCACGCTCCTCATCCCGATATCCTCTACAGCAACCCGCTTGCAAGCCTTACTCGACATTTGTCAGGCGATCTGCCGGACGTCAGCTCGAGTGACATTAGTCTGGCTCTTGCGAAAATTAAAAGGGGAAAAGCTCCGGGGAGGGACGAAATTACAGTCGAGCTTCTTAGAGCAGGAGGCGAACCTGTATTAAGAGAGCTAAAAAATATTTTTCATTTCGTCCTTCAGCGGGGCGTACCTCCCAAGGCTGGCATAGAAGTGACGTTGTTTTGTTTTTTTAAGAAGGGTGGCAACTCACTTCTTCACTTCAGAATAAATTTACCTGTTGCTGTCTACTGATCATCAATATCAAAAACTTACAAAACACTAAGATCTAACAATATACATTACGTACATGTAATTATGAGTGTCATACCAAGTATTGCTAAATTGTTTATAATAGCAGATGAGAAATCCCGCCAATCTGAACTCAATCATGTATGGCCTATAATGTTTTAAGCATAACATTACATTATTTTTAGGTATCCATGCGAAGTCTTCAGCATGCATTAGCTGTGCCCGTCGGTTAGACTCCGCAATTTCACAACTAACAAAGATCCATGGATTTGTGTATGAAATATTTATTATTAAATATAATGAAAACTCACTAAATGGACATGTCTACTTATGAGTAAATCCCACCAACTCTGAACTTATCGTAAGAACAACCTAAATGAAGATTGTAATTTTATGATGAAAGTAATTCTATTCCGTCCTGTCATTTCTATTTTTAAAGAAGAGATGTTATTATAATGCTTTTGTATTGTTATTTTTTGTAGGTGTAACCTTCAAATAATAAAAAAATATTAAATAGCATTTAATTTTTTATTTGTTATGAAAATGTTACAAGGTACACCTAAGTAAAAATCGAAGGATCTAATAACGTCAATTCGAGCTATACACGTTCCCCTAAAGAGGCGAATCTAGTTATAGGTTGTTGATAATTGCTTTCTCGCCACGTTGCCGCGCCTGATTTTTTTTTCTTTCAAGGGTTTTATACAGCGAAGAACTTTATGGAGTTGCCATTCTTAACGTAGTTACAATCTCTTTGCTCTCTACCTTTGACAATGACGGATGTATAATAATTAATGTCCTCTCACTTATGTAATATCCTTGTGAAGTTCCTCTTGCCTATTTAAAATTATGGAACACATTATTAAAGCCCGCCTTGAATGGTTCGTGGAAAGTAATGACTTGCTGGCTAAATCCCAATTTGGGTTCAGAAAAGGTTTGAGTACTAATGATAGCTTAGCCATCCTTTCCACTGACATCCGCATAGCATTTTCTAAGAAGGAATTCCTCATTGGTGTGTTCTTAGATGTAGAAGCTGCATATGATAACGTGGTTCTTCCTTTGCTCAGAAACAAATTGTTTAAGCTGAACATCCCAGAGAAACTGTGTAATTTCATCTGCAGCTCACTCATGGACAGAACAATAGAGATCCGTTATGGAGGTCTTTCGTCTTTGAGACGTGTATGGAAAGATCTTCCTCAAGGCTCAGTCCTCAGCCCCTTATTATATAACATTTACACTTCGGATCTTGAGCAGTCAGTTACTCCCTTTTGCAACATTCTACAGTATGCCGATGACGTCGTCATATATTCATCATCTTCAAAATTGGCATTCTTCAAAATAACATAAATCGAGCTCTATTTTACCTAGAACAGTGGCTTACATCTCATGGTATGTCGCTTTCTCCTACTAAAAGCTCGGTAGTAATATTTACGAGAAGAAGAATTATCCCTCATATTGACATAGTGTACCAGGACCATCCAATTTCAATCAGAAATAAGGTGAAATTCTTAGGCATTATTTTCGACTCTAAATTGTCTGGCACTCCACACATCAATCACATAGTCCAAAAGTGCCAATCCAATATTAACATTCTTAGATGCCTTTCGGGTGTTTGGTGGGGGGCACATCCATTATCTCAAAAATTACTTTACAATGCCATTGTCCGAGGCGTAATTGATTATGGTCGTTTTCTCTGGGAACCAGGTAGCAAGGTTTCTCTAGGAAAATTAGATAAAACTCAATATCAATGCTTACGCATAATACTAGGAGCCATGAAATCTTCCCCTACGAATGCTCTCCAGGTAGAAGCCCTCGACTCTCCATTGTTTTTACGCAGACAATTTTTATCAGATAGATATATATTTAGAATTTCTGCTCGTTCTGATCACCCTCTTCTACCAAAACTTCAAAATTTGATTGATCTGATGGTCAGTAACAAATATTGGCATAAATTAAATACCCCTTGTTTAATTAAGAGTTTTCAAAAATTAACTAATCTTCCGAACCCTTATTTCTCATGTTCTCGTTTTCCAATTTTTCACACGGCATATGACGTTTTGTGGTATCGTCCTCGGATTCTATTAAATTTTGGTGTGTACGAAATTGATTCAGGTTCCAATTCAATTTTTAATGGTATTATAGAGAAGGATTGGAGTGATTGGCTTCCTGTATACACAGATGCCTCCAAACTTTCACTTGAAGGCCATGTGGGTTCGGCAGTTTGGATCCCCAAATATAATACTCTCCTCAGTTTTAAATGTCCTAAGTCATCATCTGTTTTCACTGGTTCACATAGCTATTCTAGAGGCAGTTAAATTTGTAGAATGTCACCACCTAAACAAAACTATAATTTTCACTGACCCATTGAGTACTCTCCAAGCCATCGGGTCAAACCAGTTTGTTTCTAATTCTAAATTTCCTCTTATTTTAGAATTAAAAGAAATTCTGTACAAATGTTTTTCTAGTAACACTGAGGTTGTACTAGCTTGGCTGCCTAGATCATAATATAAGTTATTTTCACGATCTCTTGAGCTATCCAAAACTAGATCTTGTTAAGCAGTGGCAAACAAATTGGTCTAATAGTAGCAGGGTTAAAGGCCACTATTTTTATAATATTCAACCTCATATTTCTTCTAAACCTTGGCTTTCTCGTTTCTGACTCACAGATAAACAAACAACGTCGGTTATGTGCAGGTTGCGCATAGGCCACGTGTGTACTCCCCTACATTTAAACAGATTAGGAATTATACAATCTCCTTTGTGTGACTGTGGACTTGGGGAGGGTTCAACAGACCATATCCTTTTCAATTGCCCAATCCGCAGAGTTTCTTTGTACACCATCCTTCCTAGGAACATTCCTAAGCCTATTAACAATAAAACCTTGCTATATATGTCTTCTAATAACTATAAGCTTTTATCCCTTCTATGTCATTATATCCGCTCAAACATTAAATTGTAAATTATCTCTTTTTTAGTATTTTTTTGTGTATGTTTGTGTATGTCCTGTAACGTTTTCGTTTGTCCTTTTTAGATTATCTACATTCAAACAAGATATTATAATCTCATCACTTTGGCATAAATTTGAAACCGATCAATCTTGAAAATCAGTGCTCTTGTCAACTTGGACATTGGCAGCAATGACTGTTAACCTATGACGTCTGATTGCCATTTCTAACAAAAGAGAAGAAGAAGAAGAAAGGAGAAGAAATTACACTTCAAATATCTTAATCTCTTGTCATATTATGTTGTGTTCTATATAACTGAGATTTAAATTATTTGAAAAGTGTCACATAAGAAATAAAATACTTTACATAAATATAAATTGGTAAAATAAATCATATAAAATCCGGTGTTGATTGGAGATAGTGTAATTAATTTCTAAACTTCAATAAAATGAGTATCTAAGTACACTAATTAAATATGACAAAATCCTTTATAAGGAATGTCTATAGTGTCTGCTTTAGGTATAGCTACGGAATTTTAAACTCAGTAAGTTTTCCAATGACTTAATTACAATATACACACATATATATAATGTAAATGTTTCTGTATTAATATTTTTTAGCATTGCAAAAATCTAACCTCTCACATAATCTCTAAATCCAACAAAAGGTATATGACAAAAAAAGAGATGGATATAAAGTGTAGAGAAGATCCTATTGTAAAGAAATTGGATACACCGGAATTTCAAAAGATTTTCACAGAAGAAGTAAAAGCTCTAAAGCAGCTGTTTGATAAATATCAATATGAAATTAGAGTCGCTGGAGGAGCAGTAAGGTGAGAAGCTTAGTAGTAGATAGTAAATATCTTAAAGCCATAGTATGGTCAAACGAAAAGTAAACTTTAAAGGTACTTTGTATTTAGTAACTAATATTTTTGTATATTTAGTAAATATATTTAATGAAGATAAATAACTCAAATTTCAGGGATCTTTTACTAGGAAAACCTGCTAAAGATCTAGATTTTGCAACGACAGCAACACCACAGCAAATGAAAAATATGTTTAGTGCTGAAAACATTAGAATGATTAATGTAAATGGAGAAAAACATGGAACAATCACAGCAAGGATTAATGATAAGGAAAACTTTGAAGTGACAACATTACGTATTGACGTAATAACAGATGGAAGACATGCTGAAGTAGAGTTCACCAAGGATTGGAAACTTGATGCAAGCAGAAGAGACCTCACTATTAATTCTATGTTTTTGGGTAAATTATTATTTCAATGCTCCTGATCTATTCATCATTACTACATAATACATCCTATGTCCAGCTGTGGACTTCTGGCTGTTGATGGGTAGAGAGAACTGAGTTCCACAAGGCCTAGTCTATGTAAGGCTTGTCTTTACACATTAATCTTACTTCCTCCATATTCATTCATTAATAGAAATATATTGTAAGAAATTAAATTATTCATTATTTGCAGATTTTGATGGAAATGTATATGATTATTTTTATGGATTTGATGATTTACAAAAAAAGAGGGTATCCTTTGTGGGTGATCCTGATATACGCATCAAGGAAGACTACCTTAGGATAATGAGATACTTTCGCTTTTATGGAAAGATATCTGAAAAGCCCAATAATCATGATGAATACACACTTGAAGTTATAAAAAATAATGCAGAGGGATTACAAGCCATATCTGGTGAAAGGATTTGGGTAGAACTTAAAAAAATGTTGCATGGGAATTTTGCTGCGGAGCTTTTGAAACTTATATTGGAACTTGGCATTGGCAAATATGTAGGTTGGTACATTATCTTATTAAATTATGGTCGATGAAACTACTATTGTAAAGTAATGCTTAACATAGATAAATTATTAATTCACAGGTATACCCAGCCCTAACATAGAGGAAATTAATAAACTCATAAAATTAAGTGGACATTTAAATTTACACCCTATGACCTATTTGGCTGCACTTTTAAATAACCTGGATGATGCCACAATTCTTCACAGTAGACTTAAATTTTCTGTTTATGAAAGAGATATGGCTTGCTTTATTGTTGAGCACAGAGGCACCCAAACAGGATCAAGACCATTAGTGTAAGTAAATTTTATAGAAGTTAAGAGAAAAGTAAGCATTTTAATAATTATGGGACTGTATTCTATTCCAGACTTTGATACCAAGAACATACCATAATGTTAATCTCATTTTAGGCCTTATGAAAAATTAGTTCTCAATTCAAAAATGAAGCAGAAACATATAGTAGAATATGTATGTGAAGTATTGAAGTACAAAGGAGAAGAAAGTCTCTTAGAGGAGTTTAAACAATGGGAAATACCCAGATTTCCTATAAATGGAAAAATTCTTAAAGAATATGGTGTGCCTGCAGGCAAGATGTATGGGCCTATTATTAACAAACTTAAGGATCTATGGATCGAGAATCAATACCAACAGTCTGCTGATGATTTAGTCAAGTTTATTCCCTGTATTATAGAGGAGAATAAAAAAAATAATTAAAAACAAATTCTAATAAAGTTTAATTATAAAACAACACAAACATTAAATATTTTGGCAATGTCACATAATACTTTTAATATGTAAATTAAATACACAGCACACATCAAATTTTATCAATATTTTTTTTATCTTTGAATATGAACCATTCATTCCAAAGTTTGTATGTGAGCATGTTTGAAAAAATTATAGGGATATCTTTAAAAATACATAGAATAATCAACATTTTACAGAATAACTTATTATGTTTTACTTGACATTACATTGCTAAGATATATATTTACATCAATCTAGAAGAATTGGATGGAGTGTATGGATCATAACTGTGACATCCGTCATCATCATCTTTGTGATCATTGAAACAGTCTTTGCAGAAAAGATATTTGCAGCCGTGACATCGCATTCTGGCATCTTCATTACAGATTTCACAAAAAGGCAATTCCTTAACAGATAAATCGTTATCATCATCTATATGTGCTTCTGATTTTGCCTGCAAAAAAAGACTTTGAGTTTACGTAAGCTTGAAGAAATGTGAAACAAATACTACTACTATCAACCATTCTTGATAAATTAACCTCTTTGATTCACAAGCAGAATTTAATGAGAAAAAAATAAACCTTTGCAATAATCTTTTTGATTATTGTGTCTTCATCTTCTGATTCTTCTTTATTGGGTGTACACACTTTTTGTGTGCCTGATGTAGAAGCACCCTTAAGTTTTTGTAATCTCAACTCTAAATTAGTTATAACTCCATCAAATTCTTTTTTATAATTGGAATCTATACATGATTGTTCTGTATACTGTTTTAGAAGATCTTCCACTTGTTCTTGCTCTGAACGCTTGACACTTGGTAAAACATATGGCTAAAATATAAAAGTATTATTTGGTGCAACAAAATCTGTGTGATAGTGTTAGTTATTCGTGACTTTACTCCAGCATACCATATATTTAATCACCTCCAAAGGACACACTTGGTTACCTTAACAAATTAACTTTTGTTTTAGAAATTGATAAGTTATTAATTATTTCTTTACACAGGTTGTTTTTAAGACTACAAGAACACACAGTGTATTCAGTATTCTAATCTGATTTTGAATATTAGTAAACCTACCATTTTGTAAGGCACCTAAAATTTGACCTAATTATCTTCTTTCTTTACTTATATTACAGGGGGTAAGAAAACAGAACCATTGATGCTCATGAACATCCACTTAATTAGTATGCCAATGCATTGCCTTCCTTTCCTCCTCCCTCAAATGGGCCAATGGCTACTCATAAACGACATGAAATGTGACACAGAGGATGTCACTTTACGCTGGTATCATGTGTATCTTTAAAATTCTTAGAAATTATATGATCCAATGTAGACATACATATACATAAAAGTTGGTAGAAACAGTTTTAAAAGAGTACAAACATAAACAGACATAATTCTGTAATAAATTTAATGTGAAAAACACTTATGGAAGCATTCAATTATCAAGGTGTTTTCAGTCTCAGGTTATACATTATTTTCGTTGAATTTGCTACATAGGACCGTTGTATATAATAATGGTATATTGTGTTAATGTATATAGAATATATATATATGATTATATTCTTACTGTTTATAAGAGGTTGTTTTACTTGGCGCTTCTTGAAAAGGGGTAGTTTCCAGCAATAGTCTGAATCCAATGAAAGCAGATGACAACAATAATTATGGTTCATAAAATGTTTTGAAGTCTTCATACCTTGTTTGGAACGGTTGAAAGTGACTGGCCCTTAATATTAGCTAGTTTTATTTGCAATTCATCATCTGTTGTGGTAGGAATATCACCTTTTAGCTTTTGTAATCGTCTCTCTATATCTCCAGTTGTTGGTGTTTGAACATTTGGATGATTTTCTTTTAATTTATTAATCCTTTTGAGTATTTGTTGATCCAGTATATCCAAACTTGATGCATTTCCATTTGCATTATTGTTTTTAACATTTAAGCCATCAACTCTCCTTTAAAATACAAAATGCACCATATATGGTATACAAATACTAAGTAATGATGTCATTGGCATAACACCAAGAGCATATAGTGAATTGTAAAGATTTTACTTACTTCGAGTATGCTTCAGGTGGGTCAATTTTTGTCTCTGCACTTTCAGCATTCTTTTTGCACTTAAGACATACCTTAAATAAAGTAATTACATATAACCAGATAACTATTTAGTCTTTTAAATAACATTGAAATTAGGTAAGGAATTTACCTTTGCCTCTGCATTCAGTTTTTCTAGAAAAATTTTACTATTTAAACATTTAGAGCAATTACTAAACCCGCAACCTGGACACCCTCTCTGCAAATAAAGTAACTTTACTTATCTACTATCCTAAATACTTTCACACCTGTAAAATATACCTTATAGGTGGGATCTTTTCATTTTTATATAAATTATAGGTATGTTATTCTAGATTGTAAGCTCTACATATACTAGTCAAATTTCAATCAAATCTTTTGCGTATTTTCTGCCAAAGCCAGATTCGGGTTCAATGAAGTTCGATGTCGCCCTAGGCGCAGTATGATATTAAGACATTCTAGGCTCAGTATAATATTAAGACGACAGTGAAAAAGAACATTAAGGGATCGCCAAAGAAGAAGGATACATCTTTGTATGCTTTCACATTATAATTTTATTTTTCGAAAATAGGCCTGTGTGGAAATACGTCATTAGCTTCTGCGTGAAAGAATAACAAACATACTTCAACAAACTTTCAAATTTGTAACAATTATGAGGTTTCACTAAAAATGATACTCCTTCGGTGTGTAGGTATTTAATCCGACATTAAGTAAATAAAACTTTTAAATTATCTTTAATAATAAAATTATTGAGTCTACCTCTGGTCGTAAGAAGTAAAACGGCTTGGCACATGAGTTACATGCCATATTTAAACAAAAAAATATATTTTAATTTAATTAATAATGAAATAAACAATATACTAAGTGCCGTCTTCCCATAAATTGTGCAACTGTCAACTTGCATTCTGATTTCTGACAGCAGTAAATATTTATAAAGATTAAACTTGTAAGTGACAACAGGCAATGACGTTAGGCATTTTTAAATAATTTGTAGAAACGTGTCTCATTACTTACTACCAATAAATAATTTAATATTATTTTGTTTTTTCTTTAGTGACTGACTCTACGTAGATTTCTCATAGAAGACGATACCAATGCATCAGGATGCATATTAAAAGTAACTTATGTTTAATTGTAGACTAATGTTGCAGAGCTAGTAAACACTGGACGAGAACTAAAACGTTGAAGTATATTTAATGGAATACATCACGTTCACCAAATCCAGTTTGTAAATTAATAATAGAATTAAATACGTGATAACAATTCTAAAGTTACGATTTCTTTTACATAATATTACAATACGTAGTCTTGGCATTTATTGAAAGAGGCCTATTTCCAGCAGTAGACCGACAAGGGCTGATAATGTTGAAATATATATTGATCTATTGTACTCATCTAGTGTCATTCCAGAAGGATTGGTTACTATTACTTGCTAGTTACAAGCTACAGCTATGAATTTTCAAATCAATTCGTTTTTTTTTTTCGGAGGGACCTACTACTGATGTGTGCCGTTTGTCCAGCCTTAACAGTTCGAATGACTAGGAAAGACTTTTTTGTCTTCAGAGTTTAAAGAGACGATAGGGGGACAGACCCCCCTCTTTTCCCGCAGATGGGAAGAGAGACCGGAATTTTATTGTGGGCGTATCCCTATGGTGATTATTATTGGGACCGAAAGGGGGAAACGGTCCCGTGGCTAATAATAATTGAGGTCGTTTAATGTTTGACTTATCTGAGGAGGCCGGCTTCCTCACCCGCCTCCCTCTGACGGGAGGGGTTGATTTGTGCTACAAATCGACAGAAGCCGTGTTCTTGATTTATTTATTATTATTAGATCAATTCGCGTACTTCTTAGTGAAATCCCAATAATTAAAATTTTTTGACATTTATTAGAGTCCACATTTATAACTTAAAAGCGTCATCG
>JAFELO010001027.1:63523-76992 GCA_017140195.1 Eumaeus atala | reverse complement strand
AAACAACATTTATTGATTACAACATTATTTTATTGGTGGTTTAACTTCCATTTACTGTCATTTACCACCCATTAGACTGTTCATCCCACTAGAACCCTGCTGCAGTTGTCGCATCATGTTATGTAACCCCGACATGCCACCCATCTGTTGAAGAATGCGCGGGTCCATCATTTTAGCCATCTGTTGGTTCAGTTTAGCCATTTGTGTTTGATTGACATTCTTCGCCATATCACCACCTTTAAAAAGTCCTTTGATACCACCCATTTTCTTTACAACCGCTGCAAACTTAGTGTATTGAGCAATTAAATCTTTAACATCCCGTTCAGTTACGCCCGCACCCTGTGCTACGCGGCTGATACGTGTTGGCTGCTTCGAAAATAGCTTTGCCCCATCACGATGATCTAGCTCACCCTCATTCATTGAGTCCATTATTGTCATAAGGCATTTTAATTTTGCCATTGATTCCTGTTCACTACCTTTTGACATTAAATCTTGTGAGAAGCCTGGTATCATACCCTGTAAAAATACATAAAGATAACACTATTATATGACAACTTACAATACACTTTCTCTAAGAACCGACGTTAGTTTATAGGAAGGTTATTCTTGGAGAACTTATTGTTAAAGAGTTCCTAAAAGAAACCTACCATTATCTGTGAAAATGGGCCCATTTTCAATATATTCTGAAGCTGCTCATACATTGCTCTTAATGTAAACTGTCCGTGCTTTAATTTCTCTAGTAGCTCATCATTATCATCCAGTTTCAGTTCATTGACCTTGTCCAACAAACCTTCAATGTCTCCCATACCCAATAATTTGTTAATGAAAGGTTTCGTTTTGAACGGTTCCAAATCATCAATATGTTCTCCTGTTCCAATGAATATAATTGGACTTTCAGTTGCTGCTACCCTGGTGACAAAATGAGTTGGATTATTGCTCGTCCATCCAACAACGATTGATGAGCCTCAGACCCTCAGTGCCCCTAGACAAGTGGCATAAATGCTATTTATTACAATGGAATTATTATAATACATTATATAATCGTTTAGTGTCTCGGCTAACTGCTAAAAGGGTCAGATCTGATGTTCACCTATTAAACTAACAAAACAATTACAATTATATGCGGAATCTAACATTTGCAAATTAATGAATTCTGCACTAGTCCTAAGGAATATTACATAGCATTTCGATTTCAAAAATGTAATATCGTGGGGGATTTCGTGTTCCGTCATGGCGACGTATCCCCACGGAGAGCATCACGCATCTGCCGTCGCGTCACACACAGGATCGTTAGATGTTATATTCCGTCTCACTTACTGACCATTCGGCTCTGGATAGCGGATTATTATTGTCCAACAAAGATATTATTGTGTGAGCAGTTTTAGTACTTCCAGACACAAATAATATCATAGCATTTTGAATACTTAAAATGATGAAATATAAATATATATCTTATATGTAAAATTCTCGTGCCACAATGTTAGTTACCTTGCTCCTCCCAAACAGCTCTAAAGGTTTTTACCAAACTTTATATGCATATTCAGTATGTCTGACAATTGCCTACTATTTACTTTTCATACCGCTCGGTGATAAGGGGTCACCCAACCCCTCACAACGTCTGCTGTCAGCTGGTAATTCATAAAATCGGAATTCCCCAAATGTATGAATGCTCATAATTACAGAGGGAGTGTGCCGGGCCTAGGGTTACACGTAGGCATTTGATTGAAAAATAATAATTTCTTAGGTTCACGCGAATGTTACACAAAATAATAAAACTACTAAACTAGTATTTTACGAGCTCAATGTTTCAGAAGCTTCACAGCTACCATGGTCACGGGTGGACTGAGATGACAAATGTCCTGATGTCATAAGTTATTAAAAGTACCCGAAGATTTTATATAATTAATTAGTTGTTCTGATTAACGCTAACGCTGTGAGGTGCTACATTTGGATTTCATCGCCATCTTCCTTTTCCGATTGGAGCCATTTTCCAGTAAACTTTTAATAAATCTATTAATACTTAACAAACCGCAATAATATCCGTCAAAATATTCTAATAATACGGAAATATTTAAAAGTGGAATGAAAAATATTAATATTTTAGAGTAAGGTAACAAACAGGTTTGACATGTCCCCAATAAAGAACTAAAAAAAGTGTTTTGTTGTTTTATGTAACATTGTACAGGTGTTAATTCCATTCCTTTTCTTGGAAGAAAAAAATCCATATATGTTTCAACCAAAAAAGTACAATAGTTATTGTATAAAAGACTTATTGTTTAAAAAAATGATGTACGATTGTTGAATCATACATAAATTTTTCGTAATATTTTGTATTTAACGAACGAGTAAAAGGAGCCTTTTTAATACCGACGATATAGTCATGCCAATGGGTTACCCCGCAACTCACTACCGCATGAAGCGCAACAGCATATCTGTCACTTTTCGGCAGTGTCAAGTGAGCTAGAAGTATGGCACTAGTGTCCAATGGGTTGCAGTGCAGCGTAGGACTATCTCAAAATTGATAGGAAGTAGAATGTTTAAAACTGTCCAAAAAGTTTATGTAATGTGTATGTATGTATGTAAATATATGTAATGTGTAGTCAGAGACTCACAACAGAATATGTAGCAAGAAGAAATGCAAAAAAGCTGAAAAAATCCATTCTTAAATACTTACGCTGATAATGCACCACCTCCTTTAGCATGCCCATCTAATTTTGTGATAATAACTGAACCAATGTCAACTTTATCTTTAAAGGCTCTAGCTTGGGCTTCACAAGCCTGTCCTATTGTAGCATCCATCACAAATATAATGTTGTCAGGTTTCTGCAAAAGTTAATCAAAATGAAATACATAATATGGTGTCATTTAGGGTCTTTGTATAAAGCACATTGTGCATGTGGTGCTGATAAAATAGTAGGTATACCACAGATTCACAAACTTTTAGGCTTACATAAAATATATTATGTATTATTTTGAGTAAAAGGTAGTACCATGCTCCAAACTTACAATTGCGTTTGCAACAGCCAACATCTCCTCAAATAATGATTCTTCTTGTTTGTGACGGCCACTTGTATCTACTATTATCATCTCAAAACCTTCTTTTTTGAACATTTCAACTCCAGTTGATGCTATTACCACAGGATCGACTTCTGTATAGCTACAAAATTAAATGATTATCAATTTTAAAATTTATAATCGTCCTAATTTGTAATCATACTAGTAACATACAAATGTAATTGAAGGAAACATACCTTCCATAAAATGGTATTCTTGCTTTGGTACAGTTCTGTTTGACCTGGTCATAGGCACCAGCTCTGAATGTATCAGCACATACTAAACATGACTTCCAGTTCTTTCTTAAGTAGTGATATGCAAGTTTAGTACAAGTTGTTGTTTTACCAGAACCCTGTAGGCCTACAAACATGATGATATTTGGTTTGCCCTTTATTGGCTGGTATGGCTTAACTCCAGGATCCACCAACTACAAGTAAATATTAAAATGTGATTATTAGGTATTACTATTATTATTATTATTAGGTGATCAGTAGTCTTGGCATTCATTAAGAGTGGCCTAGGTCCAGCAGAGGACTGATAAGGGGCGATAATTATTATTTTATTAAGATTTTTTAAGTTAGATTCATTAATTGTTATTTCTTCCAATCAGTATTTTCACTACCCAGTGTGTATGGTAATAAATTAATAAAATTTTTGTCAATCATATTTTTAACATTATTGACATTAAATAGCTACTTAAACTATAGAGTGATTAGAGAAGCCTAATAATTCCTATTCAATGTCATGTAGGGTATCCCACATGACATTATGATGTCTTAATATTTTTTGGCAATATTTTGAATTTACCTCGCCTTTGTGGATTTTCACAGGATCAGGAGATTAATGTATGATTAATCCAAAATGACCAATGCATTTTGTCAATATAATCCCTCAAAACATACATTCATTCATTCATTCATAGAGGTCAATACATATGGAACTTTTTATAGGTCTGATTAGTTGATTAAATAGTGAATTGGTTTTTGACAAGCACTGATTTTTGAGTCTCCACTGTAGATAGGATGAATTACACAATTATACAAATAGACTTGTAGTTCTCATTGTTTTTGCGTGTATTCAAAACTATAATAAATTATAATGCTATGTAAATGAAATATGTAAAAATCTAAAAACATGTTAACCAGGTGTGAAAGTAAATTGTTACCTTTACAAGTTCTTTGAAAACAGCAGACTGTATCATCCTCCTTTTATTGAGTCCACCTGCCATTTCATCAAAATCAATAACAGCACGAACATTTTCACGAAGATTTTTTACCAAACGAATGTTTACGTCAGCTTCTAGTAGAGCAGCGCAAATCTGCTTTAGCATAGAATTTAAAACCTACAAGGACAAAAGCAATGTAACATATAGTTTTGAGCGTATCACAAAAAAATATATTTAGCATTAAACTTAAACATACCTCTTCATTAATTATTGTAGCTCTGCTTAACGACTGCAGAGCAGTAGTTATTTTTCGACCTAAATCTGCTAAGACCATGTTGAAGTACTACTACACACTCGACAAATTTTTTCCCACTCTAAAGGGTGTGAATAAAGAAGAAGATTATGAATTACACACGTGAGAGGACTTCCAAGTAAACATAAAGAGCATCTTAAAATATGAAAGTAAATTATTTTAAAAATGAATATCTACAATATTTAGAAAATTTGACTCGTAAATCGTAATTTTTAATCCTCAATTGACGTATAGATCTGACACTTGATGACACGTCAAACAACAATGAACATCAGGAACATAGATTAGACAACTTGGAAAAACGACCAAGTGTGACTTGGGACTCGCTCATGAAGGATTCTGTCTTTAAAAACGGTGAAAACATGTTTGTTAAATTTGTTTTGCTTTTTATTTTTTGTTGCAATGGCTCCAACAGGATTACAACATCATCTGTGAAAATTCAACTATATAGTTAAGACGGTTCATGAGATACAAGAGATACAGCCTGATGACACACAGACATCTTCAATGTCGAGTTTCGTGCTGTTTGTGGCCCATTGGGGAGGGGGAAAGGAGTGCAACGCATTGGCATTGTAATTATGTGGATGTTCATGGGCGCGGTAGTCGTAAAAAGGGCCCGATTTCTCGTTTGCCCCCCTATGCTATAAACACAACACAGATGTACAGAGTTTTACTAATGGGGTCGCATAATTATTTTTGAGTACGGTATTCGTAAAACAAAAAATATGTATTCACGTACGGACGTTAAAAAATATTACCCATTTACGTGCACGTACTAGTACGCAGGCACACACGCACACACGCAGGCACTCACACCATCACATAAAGGCCTTTCGCATCCGTAGAGATAATATAGATAGAGAATGGGTGGTGTATACGTGAGAACGCATTACTATCTTTGTCCATCTAATCATTAAGCATCTTGCAGAGAGAAATTAATGAAAAAAAAAGTAGTGAACCACGCTTGCTGTCTCTTTCGATTTAGACGGACACCTCTACGTTCCGTTCTCTATCCATATTTTCTCTATGGATAAATCACTATCTTTTCCTTTTTTCAACTAGATGTATATTTATTTATTTTATTTACAATAGAGACAACTTGTCCCATTTATAGTTTCAATAAATTTAGATAAGTAGGTGTATAAAGTTACAGTGAGAATAATAAACTTTACAATATAAATATTATGTATTCTATTAAAAATATATTATGCTTTGTCATCTCGTGCAGAATTTTTATAATCTGTGCTTTAAACTCTAGGTTGACAGCTAACTGTATTCATGACAATTGACAAAAAGCAATTCATGATTTTTACGTTTGTGCTGAGTTTCTTGGCTCAAATAAAATAAATAGCCTTTAAACTATAAGGTTTTCATCTCTTCTAAATATGGTGATAATTCTATTCATAATCTTGTGTGCTTATCGTTATATAGTCTTGCGTCTAACTGATATGTTGAATTTTGTAACTTTAGGGTCAAAATCAATCTGGCAGTGGAAGCGGAGGGGACAAGAAAGATGACAAAGATAAGAAGAAAAAATATGAACCCCCAATACCAACAAGAGTTGGTAAAAAGAAGCGAAAGGCTAAGGGACCTGATGCTGCATTAAAATTGCCGCAAGTAACTCCACACACCCGGTGCAGGCTGAAATTATTGAAGCTCGAAAGAATCAAGGACTACTTATTAATGGAAGAAGAATTCATTCGTAATCAAGAGAGATTAAAGCCTCAGGAAGAGAAAATTGAAGAAGAGAGATCGAAAGTAATAAAGATAATGATTTCTTTTTTATTCTTTCTTAATTTCAATCTTAATTTGAAATAAATAATCTAAATAAGTTGTGTTTATTTACAGGTTGATGATCTCAGGGGCACACCAATGTCTGTGGGTAATTTAGAAGAGATTATTGATGATAATCACGCCATTGTCTCAACGTCTGTTGGTAGTGAGCACTATGTAAGCATCTTATCCTTTGTGGATAAAGATCAGCTGGAGCCTGGGTGCTCGGTGCTGTTGAATCATAAGGTTAGTTACGGTACGAGTTAAAGTTAATAGTTAGATTTTTTGGGCAACTTATAATGTAAATGATCTATTATAACAAATTATAATTTATTAATGAAATGCAAAAAAATTTGCATTTGTAAGAAATAATTTAACTTCTTTAATTAGAAGACTGATTTAGAATGAGAGAGTTGTTGAGATTAGTAAAGATGATGTATTTTGGTGAGAGGCTGTGGACACACTCTTATGTTCCCCACTACATCCTAAATGAGTCATTCTACTTTAATTTGGTTTTCAAGATAATATTTGTAAATCAATTGACAATGTTTCTTGGAGTATAGTGAAACAGATTCCCAAAGTTTATGATTTTGTTTTTTTTTTACATTCTTTTAAAAATTATAGGTTCATGCTGTGGTGGGTGTATTGGGTGATGATACTGATCCAATGGTGTCAGTGATGAAATTAGAGAAAGCTCCGCAAGAGACATATGCAGATATTGGTGGACTGGACACACAAATACAAGAAATTAAGGTAAACTAGAACTCTGGAACAAAAATTGTTCATTGTTGCAATTACAACTTACCATAGTGGTTTTGTGCAGCTTAAGAATACCCTCGCCCTCAATCCAAGCCCAGGGTGACGTAAAAGTCGTCAAGTGGCACTAGTCTCTTAACATTGAAGAGGCTTCAGTGAGCTAGAGTGGTGGCGGTAGCATCAATCTGATCGGCGACAGGCAGCAGTGGCGCAGGTCCAAAAAATAATCTGCGACTCCCAGTCCGCTTGCTTACTGTGTAAATTACAAACACTTCCTTAAGTGAACAACATTAGCAGAATTCGGCCCCCTAGTTCCCGGTAGTTCCACTAGTCCTGGCTGTGGTAATATTGGAACAAGGGGAGCTAAGAATCACCAGGCTACAGATCGCTGCCACAGATTTTACCTGGCTACATATAACGGACGAATGCTTAGATTAGATAACCATTTGGTTGAGCTGGAGATGGAACTGGGAAAAATCCGATGGCATATTCTGGGGTTATCTGAACTCGGAAGACAAGTGGAGAACACCATAACTCTGCCATCGGGTCGACTCTCCTTCAGGGAACTCTACACTCCATCACATGGACGTGGGATTCCTTGTGAACAGGTCCGTCGTAGGCAACATGGATGGCGAATCTCATATTTACACTCACTAAGATGTACAGCCTCAAAGTGATACAAGTACATGCACCACACTCGACGTAGAGGCTATGGATGTTTCAAAGGCCTTACATTTTTACTTTTACTTTAATACCTAAGTGGGAATACAAAATGGTGTCGAATCGATTCTGGGATCACATGGCCGGGAACCGAAATCGCAGGGGTCAACTTTCCGGTAAATTTTCTCGTGAAAGAGGGCCTCTTCTTGATGAATGTTGTTGAGTATTAAGTAATTACATGAATGTTGTTGAGTATTAAGTGCTTTTGACCTCCTTTAATTATTGTTTTATCTATTCAGGAATCAGTAGAATTGCCTTTAACCCATCCAGAGTATTATGAAGAGATGGGTATTAAACCACCGAAAGGTGTTATCCTATATGGACCACCAGGTACAGGAAAAACTTTACTCGCCAAAGCTGTTGCAAACCAGACCTCAGCAACATTCTTGAGAGTAGTAGGATCTGAATTAATCCAGAAATACTTGGTAAGCTAATAAATTTTCTTTCTACGTCTATATGGAAAAGAGAATGTGAAATTCAAAATATTTACTGCGAATTTGACTTCTTTTTTTATGTTTAATGTTATAACAAAATACACAATCATTATTTTGGACAAATGCCACACCACTCACATTGTTTCCAAACTTCTCCCTCAGTGAATAATTATTCTAAGGATATTTATTGTACATTATTAAACTACCCTGCTAAGGCTTGTCGAAAGCTAAGGCATATGTTATGATTTCTTAGTATTTTGTTGAACTGGGGCCTGGGTTGTCACCATCCTAAGGATTATACAAATTCCAAAACTATGTTTGCACGCAAGAGGGGTTGACATTTTAAAAAGTAGAATTTTTTTTCATCACACATTTTGTGCAAAATATTACTCATGAAGGGCAGACGACCTTAAAATGTCCACAATTGGTCTCTTTTAGTCATGTCTACACGATTTTACATTGAGAGCATACTACACTAAATTAAAGAGCACTGGAATTTTATAATTAGCTGTACTATTAAACATAAACTCCAACAAAATTACTCTCCTTCTGACGTAGTCATATTGTATTTATAAGCTCATATGTAGGATTTTGCACATCACTTATAGCACAAGAGGTGGTGCCAGGCATTGCAACCAAATTGGCGGCACAATCGGGGATGATACTTAATGTGTATTTTATACAATAAGGATACAGGTTTTATTAACTGATAAATAATACCACTTTATTCCTTTTCATTAGGGTGATGGGCCAAAACTGGTACGTGAGCTGTTCCGAGTTGCAGAGGAGCATGCACCGTCTATTGTATTTATTGACGAAATTGATGCAGTAGGAACAAAGAGGTATGTGTGTTTTTATAAATAATGTTTTGTTCAATGTTTTCACGTCGTAATAATCAAATTACATTTTTAGAAAATCGTGACAAAACTTTGGAGGTATTACTTATGAAAAGCCACATTCGTAAAGGGGTCATCCAAGTGTTATGGATGCACAATTTTTGTAATTCTAAACCCCCTCCTCCGCTGTGTCAGCGAAAATTTCCATAACCCACTATTTGTGTTTAGTTATGGTGACTCTCCTCTATGCTCATTTATGTGGTCATTTCATCAGCAAATTTTGGGTGTTTACCCAAATTTCTTAACATATTTTATACACAATTATTATGTTCTGAAAAAGTGTGAGTTAGTTCAGAACACATTTATGTCATGTTAAATAATATGGCTTTCTTTTGGTCCCTGCAATAATCTATAATTGACACTTGTCCACTTTCGGGATTTCTGACAGGTATTGCCCTAGTTGTACAGAGTAAAAAATTGCGATTTACCACTCATTGACGCAAGCACGGGGAGCCAGATGGCATTCTTCCGCGCCTCAGGCACCTCGCTGTATCTGACACACTCCTATAATATTATAGTTAACATAATTTAAAATTAAAAGATTATACTAAATAATATAGATATTATTTATTGTTATTTCCCCATTGGAGTATTGAATGGTCTCCTGCCCAACAAACAAAACAAGTGACTCGCGGCCAAGTCGTATGGCCAACAGTATACGTCCTCTAGCTGATGATGATAATGATTATTATAATTAAGCTCTTGCTGCCAAAGCTTGAACAATAAAATAATAATGTTAAGCTTTTTTATTTTCAGCATTTCTTTCTTTCCGGTAAAGTGTTGCTATATTAATAATACTTAATTAAGTACTCCCAGATTATTTATTTTATTGTTCCGGATTTTAGGCAATAATTTTATTTTCCTACAGTAAGTCGTTTTAAAACTTAAAGACACCATTTTATTTGTTTAAGATATGATTCAAATTCTGGTGGTGAGAGAGAAATTCAAAGAACTATGTTGGAATTGCTTAACCAGCTGGATGGTTTTGATTCACGAGGTGATGTTAAGGTATTTGCCAATTTCAATTTACCTTGCAGACAACACATAACTGAAATATAGCATATATACTCAATATATAATTTAATATTAGTTTTACTACTAAACTTTTCTTTTCCTATCCTCGCAAATTTATTCTGTTCATTTGTTAATTATGAGGCCATATACCAAATACTTCATAGGTATTCCTATTGCTATGAATTTAGCTAAGCTGAACACACTAATAATGAGGCAACTTGATTTAGCAAGGTCTCCACTAATTATTTGTAAAAGTTAACATATTGTGCAATGTTGACAATGCCATAATTCAAGTGTGATATTTAATTTCACAAATAATTTATTAAATTTTAAAATTATTTATTTTTCAAAAGATTATCCCTATGTTTTTCCACTGGAAAAATGAAATGGCCAGCTTGGCAGTGAATATATGACACACAGAGGAGTTAACGTATAAAATGTCACAAGATGTAACTCGGAATTTGTGACTTTAATCAACTTAAGTTTTAAATGAGTTGTTGTAGTATGTATGTCAAACTGTCTATTCTGAGATAGCAATAGGTATCTTTTACAAATAAAATATTAGGTTATAAAGAATTTTACAAAACTATTCAAATTGTATGCAAAAGTTAGAATCCATTTCCACGAACATAACTGATTTGAAACCACACATGGCAAGAAAAGTGTCAAAAAATTAAAACTCTATTCAGATTTGCCCTTTTGATTTGAAATATAGCTTTATGGATAAAAGAAACAATAAAATAAGCTGTTATTTAAAAATAATCTATTGAGAATTACTAATGCTAGACATGCAGCAGACATTCAAGCACTACACTTTGATAACTAATATAGTGTACGCCAGGGTGTGGACACTATCGTGTTTGTTATTGATAACACTGTTACACTTATAGCGCCGGAGACCAACACTCAGCAATGCACAGTTATTTTTTAATAGCTTGCTAATGTAAGAAGCATTACTACTTTCGAGTGTTGGACAGGTCCAAATTCTTTACTATGATCAATGTGCCCAGCCCTGTATAAAGTAAAAAATAATATGTATTACCTATACCTTACAGGGTATGATGGTAGAACATTCAGCAAATATCAATATAAATTGGCAATGAATAGATACTAACTTTTCCTTGCCGTTGGTCATATAACCTGTTATTGTATCCTATGGTCATATAACCTCTTATTGTATCCTTAGGTCATAATGGCAACCAACCGAATAGAAACTTTGGACCCTGCTCTAATTCGTCCAGGCCGTATCGATCGGAAAATTGAATTTCCACTGCCAGATGAGAAAACCAAGAAAAGGATTTTCACTATTCATACGTCCAGAATGACATTAGCAGAAGATGTCAATCTCTCGGAACTGATTATGTCCAAGGATGATCTCTCTGGTGCTGATATCAAGGTAAGTAATAATATATATTGTTTTTAAGCTTTTTTTAAAATTTAAATGGCCAAACAAGCAGTCGTAGACGTTTAAAAACTACCGACGGCGATAGACAGTCCAATGGGCCACCAGAAACTGACTAAACACCACGAAAGCAGTATCGTGTGAGCTGGCCGGTGACTTCCCGGTCGCACCGTTCCAATTCGGCTGTAATTCAGCATAGTACTACCTCTTATTATTAAGGGCGTCAAAACTCTGTCTGTGTCACGAATACAGTGACGTCAGCATTGTGTATCTACCTAGCCACACCCCGTAATCAATTCCAATGGGATCAATCTGATTGTTTACAGGTCATGGCATATCAAAGTGATTAAAACGACTACATAACGATTTGAATTCACGTTATTAATGATACAATCATTGATTCAGGACTCGCACAATCGCGTTCTTAAGTAATAACACTGTTGCCTTTCGTACAGTAACTAGCTAAATAATCGTAAATCTTCAGGTACTTTTAATAACTTTGTCACATCCGACACCGCTCCTTGTATATTACTACAGCATCCATTACTATAAACTTTAACTTGAACATCAGGATCGTAAATGTTTCCGAATATTCATTCGTTTATAATATACTACATATGTTATATAAAGTTAATTTATTATTAACCATTAATGTATATTTCTAGGCTATATGTACTGAAGCTGGTCTCATGGCACTGCGGGAGAGGCGTATGAAAGTCACTAATGAGGACTTCAAGAAGTCTAAGGAGAGTGTGTTGTACCGAAAGAAGGAAGGCACTCCGGAGGGGCTTTACCTTTAAGTCTTATAAAATATATACAGTGCATTTTCTACTTAATCTTTAGAATTGTCACTATATTGTTTTAACGCTAATAAAGCTAATAACAAAATGTAGTATTTATCCTTTTTTATTTTACTAAATATAACACTTAAAAAATAATAATATATTATTATTTTTTAAGTACAATACCAACTAAACATAAGCCAATTCAATAAAGAAAAGAATTATAAATGGCTGACATTTATTCTCGCTGATATAAGCGGATGGTATTGTTAACAAAACGTTTAATATATTCTTTTATAAACGGACGGTAGTGTCAACAACGTTTCGTATATTTTTTATAAGCGGACGGTAGTGCCAACACAACGTTTCATATATTTTTTATAAGCGGACAGTAGTATCAACACAACGTTTCATATATTTTTTATTCATTAACAAAACAATTGTAGTCAGTGCATTAGATTTTTTATTTATTACCCATGCTTTCTCAATCCAAGCCCATGTAAAAGACGCCAAAGGGTCGGAAGTCTCTTGACATCTGAGAGCCTTCTGCGAGCTGGATGTTCAGTGTCCGGTCTGTTTCATAGTGACAGTAGACGCGAAAAGCGGTCGCGCCGTGTGATGGCGGTACCATCAATGGGCAGACAGCAGTGGCGCCGATGTACATCGGTGAGGTCGAATGAGTATGAGGGAGGCCTATATGCCGAGTAGATTCTCAACTCCTCCCCTGACACTTGCACAACTACTCCGGTTGTGTTCACGTCGGACAGGGGGTCGAGATCCAATTTCGGGCTCTCAAGAGCCGCGAAACTGCGTATCGCGTCACGTCAGTGGACGTACTTTGGAACGTGCCCTCCAGTGCTCTATCCGGCGACACAGCAATCACAACAGAGGCCGAGACCGGCGGTGTCGTCGAGCAGGTGGTTAGTTTGGCGGAGACGGGGATGGCGATTTCGATGTGCTCGTTAACGCCACCACTTTGTCTGGTCTCATTTCCGGAGAGGACGCCGCATGCTTCTGGGAGCGTAATCTCTCCAACTCCGCTTCTCTCTTCCTCTTCTTCCATCTAAAGAATAAGGACCATAGACATAATATATGGATAGAGGAAGGATGTCATATGCAGTTATATGGGCGAGTGGACGTTTTGGTTTATAGAGGAGTAT
>JAFELO010001027.1:45517-57921 GCA_017140195.1 Eumaeus atala | reverse complement strand
TCACATTTGGACATCTGACATCGTTTTTTGGAGAAAATATCAGGATAAATAAAGGATTAATATTTTATTCGGATAATTCCACATTCAACTCGATAGCGCGCTTCTCCGGTCTTCTGCGACACATTCCGTCCCTTGCCATGAAATTATCCCCACAAATAATATCCAACTACCGAGAGATAAGAATACAAGCTTTTGGGGCCTTAAACCTCTTAGTACGTTGCCACCGTTAGTCGTTTCTTGTTGGAATCGTGAAGCTAAGAGCACAGTCCTCCTGTTGCAGAGGGCGTGAAGCTGGGGCTCGGCGACTTCATCTTCTACAGCGTGCTGGTGGGCAAGGCCAGCTCGTACGGCGACTGGAACACCACGCTCGCCTGCTTCGTCGCCATACTTATTGTGAGTTATAATGTCATACCCGTAATACTGTGTCAAAATCTGGAGTCACGGTGTTTGTGACCGTTCTCCGGCGAAACGACTTAGTGTGTATTTAGTAGATGTGAGAAAATCTATTATCCAAAGTGTAGGATATTTCAACTTTTTAGCACCATATTTCCATGAAAATTACACTTGCGCGGGATTAAACAGCATGGTGCAGCTAGTAATATAATACTTTTTGTGGAGTTATCACATAGTCCAGCCTCCTTCTATGTACTGTAATAATAAAAATAAACCACAAAAATAGTAAATTCTATAAATGATATAGAGGATGGTCTGAAGAGTTTTCGGCCTAACCATGAAAATAAACGCATACTAAATTCTTTAATTGTTGATTCATTCCTAATTTGTGTGTCTCTTCATTGTTTTTATTTTTATTTTACCTGCTTATCACCTGGTAAGGTCGCGTTCATACTGATAAATATTTCCATTGTCTTTCTTTTTTATGTTTTGTGCCGTAAATGTTTATTTCATATCTGTTACCAAACAATATTTTCTACTTGTGCTAATTGTAACAGTGCATGCAGTAGTTCAGGTCTGTTCAAACGTAGTGCTACAAATTACATAGACTAAAATAAAATTAGAACTTATACAGTTTTCAATTTATATGAATCCCCAGGGCCTGTGTCTGACGCTCCTGCTGCTAACCATCTTCAAAAAGGCTCTGCCAGCGCTGCCCATCTCCATCACATTCGGACTCATCTTCTACTTCGCGACCCGTTGGGTTGTGAAACCCTTCTCTGACGCGCTGGCCGCTGAGCAGGTGTTTATATAGCCAGCGCCGCGTCGGTGCGGAGTTACTCTTAGCGTAAGCGATTAGCGGTTTGCGATTGACGGCTGATACGTCACGCGCCAGCGGGTGCTTGTAAGGGTATTAAGGTTCATTCTCACAAGATGTGTGGAATATTTATGTCCACGCATGCGATAACCATATTCATGAGCCGTTATATATGAAGTATTATCACACTACACATATGACATTCGCAAACTTGTGCACCAACTGAAGAATTTCTTTGGGTGCAAGCCTGCATGCGGGGACACTCTCGCATCCTGCATGCGGTTATATTGACTCACAGAGTACATATAATTTACATTTAATCGATTTTGTTGTCATTTCTTGTTAAAGATTGATTGATTCGCTCGGAATATCAGTATTTATTTAGAAAATGTGGTTTTACAGTATGAAAATATAAAGAGCTAACAAGAAGGTATATACTTGCTAGAAACAATGGATACTACAATCGCTAAGGTTTTTCTTGATTCTAACATCCTAGGCCACTTTTATATTTACGAATACACACTACTATTTTTATATTTATTAACGTTGCTGATTATATACAACAATACATGCGCCTTACTTCGGAGCCGACAAGCAAATAGATAATTAATACATCAATCGATTGGCGAAACGTAGAACATGACAATCTAATACATTCCCAGCCGCGTTCGAGATTACAAATTAATTTATTAACAAATATAAACTAATGGTAGGCGTATTTTAGTTGTTGGTTAATACGATTAACACACTTATGAAACGCTCCATATTAGGAAGTGATCCAATGGGTGCGTGAGCGAACTAGCCTGGCTCAGTGAAGTGACATTGCTAAGCTTGCTTCAGTTACCTATTTACCATTGTATAAGTCCTAGTAATAGATACATGACAATGTGTAAAAAGATGTCTGATCCAGTCCTGTCGCCCTTTTTAAAAGTGTGGTAGTATTGATTTTTTTTAAACGACCAAGACCCCGTACCACACAAACTCTAACTGCCAAGTGAGCAAATATTTGCATCACCCAATAATTCGCTGGCAAAATCCGACCGCAGATGGCCGCGTAGTACTCGCCAAGCTTAACAAACGAGGCTAGATTTTACTGTAATACTAGAATGTAAATGTTATTTGAATAGATAAATAATTATTTAATTTTATTAATCAGTACAATTCACGAAAAAGCCGCTTCTTTTGACAAACATTCGAAATATGTTTCAGCTGATAACAATCTATTAAAAACATTAACGTCACTGCACCTGTTTATAGTCGTGTGGTGATAACTTTTATCTAGCAGTACTGTTATACGAGGGACGAATTGATACCGAGTATCCATTAGAATGTTCGTAAATGTTATGATGCAATAATGATATGTAGGCATGTTTGCTAGTGTGTATGTAGTGTAAGTACTCCTAGCGCTGAGTGGAGTCGAGATAGGCGCTTCGCTAGTATTGGGATTGGGAACTGTATAGGAATTAAAAAAAATATATATTCAAATCGATACGAACTAATACTAACGGAAGCTGGTATGCTTAATTAATTTAAAAGAATATGCGTAGCAAACAAACCTAAGGCTCTCGATTAGTACTAGCACTTGCTCATCACTAGAAGCCACACTTGGTGTCCTCAATATAACCAGGAATGGTACTACCAAAAATGACACGACGTTGTCATCTTTCAGGTTCAGCAAATCATACAAAATACGACCTATGTGGTATGACAATATTCTTAGTTAATTTCTCTCTAACACACCACGAATGTTATCATAGTCGGAAAAATTTGCTGACACTTCTCGTGATGTCACGTTTCATTCAATACTTTTGCGCTTTTGAATATGCTGAGCAGAGAATTAAGTAATCTTAGTCAATCATCTATTTATTTCACAAACAGTTTAATAAAGATGGGCTTAAGCATATTTTCACGAGGAAACAATAACATGAAGAAAAAAAACATTTAAAAATTGAACCTTATTTAAAGCTCGCATGTTCCTTATGATCTATATTTTAAAATTGAATGATTGTAAATGAATATATATATATAAGATACAACTATGTGTAGATCTTTAGGGTTGTTTCTACGCATTGCTGTTACGTAAAGGAAATGCGCGGTCAAAAATAAATTGGCATGGACTAAGTCTTTTATAGTAAAACCTCGGAAACTGATCGCGTTTCCCAGGACTGACTGAAGAATTAGCGTCCAAATTTGAACAATGATGGCCTTAGAGGTAACACATAAAATACATTCACTGTGTCTTTATCTATTATAAAAATATAAACATGCGCAAAAAATTACAAATGATTATGGACATCTTTCACACCAAGTACCAGTCTATCTAGACATTCAATCACTTTACTAAATTATAAAATATCAACAGGAAGTTTGAATTGTTGTAGGATTAGTAAAAAGTAAGACAAAATACGAATAACTTAGTACCGGTTACTACTACAAAAAACGGACAAATAAAAACATCTGCCACAGACAAGTCCTATTTAAAATGTTCATATGTGATTAATTTAACAGATGATATAAAGTACTGCTTGGGCAAATGTTAAGCTTTAGTTTGATTTTATCGTACCTAACTGTTGGTTAACATTCCATTATCGTTAAGCTCACGTGGATCGTCTAATATGAAACATTTAGCTATACCGTAGGTCAGCGACATGAGGTACAGTACTTGAGGACTACACTTTTCTGCAGAACAATTTCTGTCACCGCGAGGGCCTTGTACATACACGGTAGGGAGGAACCCTTTGTATAAATTGTCACTGTTGTAATATATTAGCTACTCCTATGTCCTGACACTATGGATACACTTTGTTAATCTACTTTGTTCATGAAATATAAATTTTATACATACAATACCGTTTTTATTTTCATGCCCAAACTTCGGTGCTGGTGAGGGAACATTAAAATTAAAATCACTGTTATCGAGTCGCTTGTTTGGCCGTTTGAAACCTATGGATTAATGTTGAAACTGTGTTTACTTGACTGGAAGTATATATGTAATATGTAATCAACTAGGCCTTAACTGCGAAATGGACAAGAAAATCATAATTATTTATGATTAATTTCGTATGGGAACATGTGAATAAATATATTTACGAGTTGAGTTTTGAACTGGTTGGCAGTGTGCCTTTCGTAGGAACCTGTAAAACCGGCCATAAATCTTTTGCTCACTTACCTCCACCCATGCTCCTACCCACCTCTCGGTATACGGAGCGAATCATGGGAGCTGGACGGGGGTTTGCTCACCTGCTCTGTTTCCCAACGTGCAACTCTTGGCTCCCTACACATTATTTAAGTGCCCTCTCGATATTTCACTCTCCCTTTTCTGGGGCCTGACACCACAAATATAGAAATTGTTATCGGCCTCGTCAGTCCTGATTATCTCGATGCAGCTATGTCGTTACCTATCCATCCTCTTGGCGTGCCATGTATGCGCAAATGTTTTCTATTGCCTAAAGCTCTGTTCCGTTGCGACCAAATCCTGATCCTAGACTGGACCCACTCTATTCCGTTCGATGCCGTCGAACATGAAGTGTCGCTCGTTTTTGGACATGTCACATTCCCACAGTAAATGGTCTCTGGTTTCAGCTTCATGACCGCAAGGACACGGTGGCAGGTCACATAACGCCATCCTGTGCAGGCAACCTCTAAAACACCCGTGCCCTGTTAGTATCTGTGATAGATAACGTACTCAGGTTCCACCCATTGATATGCCAAACGCGTTGTAACTTCTGGAAAGAAACAGTACAACCTTTCTCCCGTCGGCACACGTGGCCCAGCGTGACTGCCAAGTCGAGATGACGTCGTCCGCGATAGCGCTTTTCTTTTCCTCACGCTCCTTGCCCTCGAGCCCCACGCACTCTGCACGCCTGCACGCGTCCCGCTCGAAGAATCCCCAGATCGGTAGGCAGAACGCCGGCCAATACTGGTAGCGCCGCACTGCTGCATGACCTGTAGGCCTTCGTCAATACAATTAAAGCTGGTCTTTGGGTGCGTAATCATGCACTACGTACAACATACTAGGGTGGATCTAAAAGTTCGTGGCCTAATCTACATGGAGCCATGACATCTTTTTAAATCTACCGCCATTTGTTAGTATGTGTCATATTGATTTATTGTGCGCAGTTTCATTCCGATACTGCACAATATAAATTTTCTGTGATTATTTGTTTGAAGCAATCTGACGCAATTTTCAATAATGGAGAAAATGAACACCGTGCAGTCATTAAGTACCTCAATAAAAAAGGCCTATCACCAAAAGACATCCATCAAGGTATGGTGAGCACTTTGGGTGAGTCTGCTCCATCGTATTCCAGTGTCAAGAAGTGGGTAGCTGAGTTTAAGCGCGGTCGTGAGAGCATTAAAGATGATCCTAGGAGTGGAAGGCCTACATCCTCTACCACGAAAGAAAACATCGATAAAATTTGTGATCTCGTACTGGGTGACCGACGTTTGACCATTGGTAAGATAGCTGAGATCACAAACATTAGTTATGGCCGGGTGCAACTCATAATAACAGAAGAGTTGGGGTTTCATAAGGTTTCTGCTCGCTGGGTCCCGAGGTTGCTTTCAGCTGAACAAAAACGAGTTCGATACACAATTTCGCGAGACGGTTTGGAACTTTTTGAGACTGATCCCGAGGACTTTTTGTCTAGATTTGTTACCATGGATGAAAGATGGTTTCACCACCATACTCCTACTACTCCTGAATCAAAGCAATAATCCAAACTGTGGAAAAGATCACTCTCCTATACCGAAAAAGGCTAAGTTCGTTTTGTCGACTAACAAAGTCATGGATTCTGTTTTTTGGGGTGCGAAGGGCATTATTTTTGTAGATTATTTACCGACTAATAATCCTAGTTATTATTGTAACCTTTTACGAAGACACCAGGAAGAAACAAAAGAAAAGAGGCCGGGAATGTTGCGTAAGAAAGTTCTGTTTCATCAAGACAATGCACGTTTTCACACTTCGGTTGAAACAATGTCTGTAATCCATGATTGTGGCTACGAATTGCTGCCCCACCCACCCTATTCGCCGGATTTAGCCCCCTCGAATTATAATTTATTTCCAAATTTATAAAAATATTTGGGTGGTTTGAAATTTTCGACCAAAGATTAGGTGATAGTCGCAGTAAACGATTATTTTGCCGACCTTCCGGAATCTTTTTTTTTTCGAGGGGATAAACAAGTTGCAGGTCAGGTGAAAGAAGTGTGTTGAACTAGATGGAGACTATGTCGAAAAATAAAAATAAATTTAGATCCACTTTTCTTTCATTTTCTTGGTCGGGCTTAGAACTTTTAGATCCACCCTCGTACAAGTGAGAGCGTCGACACCAAAGCGCTGCAGCATATGTCAGGATTGCAACATAGGTTCCGCGGTACAGGAACCTAAGTGTCCGGTACTTCACACCCCACGAGGAGGTAGAGACACGTGAGACCGTCCCGAAAGAGCTGGCGGCCTTCTCACCCATCAAAACCGCATGCAGCGCAAATAATAAGGATATAGCATCGTCCATGTGTACCCCAAGCACCTTGGTCACTTATATACTCGCGACCGAGGTACCATTCATCCTAATGGTCGGTCCGCTTTTAAAACGACCCTTAATTGTCATAATCTGCGTCTTGGCTGCGGAAAAGGCTAGCCTATTATGGGTCCCCCAATCCTATAAACTGTTCAAGATCGTGGAACATTTCTGTTCGATAACGGCGCGCGACGGTGCCTCCATCGCAAGCGTCAAATCGTCTGCGTATGCCACTAAGCCTACACCCTCTGGTCTCGGCAATTTAAGGATATCGTCCAGGAGGAGTTTCCATAGTGGCCCAATACCGTACCCTGGAGACATCCCATTGTGGAAACCTTCCAAAGCGTGCGGTGGTGGCCAACTGTGGAGCCAACATAACGATTACGGAAATAAGTTACGAGATGTGCGGAGAGATGCCGGTAGCTTTCGCCTTTAACAGTATCATGGGCCACCATGTATTATCGAAGGCTCTGGAGATGTCCAAAAGGACGAGCTGGACGTACTTATATGTGGAATTATCTACTATCTCGAACACCGATTTTGATGCGCTTACAGTTAAGCGCCCTCTAACGAATCCATGCTGATTTTCAGAAATACCACGTTGCAAACTGGGAGCGAAAGTAATTATGAGACGTTTTAAATTTTTTCCTAGAATCGGCCGGAAGGCCTTCGGATCTGTTAATTTCTTGTCATTTCCCTTTGGTAGCACTATCAATGAACCTGTCTTCCAAATATCTGGAAAGACCCCTTCTTTGATACACGCTGCGTTCCTGATAATCTTTCGAGTGATTCCGTCTAATCCGGGACTTGTATTCGGTAAGCTTCTTAGTCTTTTGCTCAATTTAGAACTTGATTTTTTTAATAGGATAAGGGGCAAACGAAAAGAAGGTAGGTAGCTACCGCCGACCATAGACATCCGCATGATTCGAGGTTCTGCAGACGCGCTGCCGCCCTTTAAGATGAGAGTAAGCTCTTTTCTTGCAGAAACCCATATCGTATCGGTTCGGAAATAACGACGGTGACAGGTGGTTCCACAACGATGTCGTGCGCAGTAAGAAATTGCGCTTGAAACGCACAGTCGTAGATTTTGTGAAATCAAGGTGGTGACGGTGGAACTTAGAGTTCTGCCGTAATGTCCGTGATTGGAATTCCGCTGCTAGTATTAACCCGAACAACTTTTCGGAACACTCTCCGTTGTAGATGCGGTAGAAGATGCAGAGCGAGCCAACATCTCTTCGTAATGCCAAAGGATCAAGCTGCACGGAAACAACCTGGTCGTCAAGGATTCGAGTCGCTTTACGTTGAATACGGTCAAATGGGGCGAGTTGATAGTTGGAGGCACCAGCCCAAAGGTGAATACTGTACTCCATATGCGGTCGCACCTGCGCCTTGTATAATTGCAGCCGATGATGTGTCGTGAAGTACTACTTCGCCCTGTAGAGCTTCTTGGAGGCAAATTTACCTCCGCCTCCAAATGACAGCGTAATTGCTCGATATGTCGACTCCAAAAATCCCGGTACTAGTTGAGGCCATGATAGATATTTTCAAAGCGAGGAGATGGGATTTTTTGGCGGTAAACGCGCCAAGTTGTGTCTTTTTGGGGTTAAATTGTACAAAATTTTGTCGGTCCCCATTCCGAGACTTGCGTCAGTAAACACTCGACTTCAGACACAATTTGGTTCTGATACTTGCTGACGTTTTCCCGGGAAATATTGGTGTGGCCAGTGTATAGTGTAACACCAGTACTGTTATCCGCATAACAATGGGTGCCGCTGGTTTATTGCATGTCATTGATGTGCAGAAGAAACAGCGTGGGAGGCAGAACACACCCTTGTGGAACACCAGTATTGACAGATTTAAGGTCCGAGCATGCACCGTCGACAATGACCTTGATACTGCGATCTGTCAAAAAACTGGTGAACCAGGCGCATAATTTCCCAGGCAGTCCGTAAGATGGAAGCTTCGAAAGGAGCGCTTTATGCCAGACCCCAGCAAAGGCCTCCGCTATATCCAGACTAACGGCCAGTGCCTCCCCCTTGGTCTCAACTGCCTCCGCCCACCCGTGTGTTAAGTAGGTCAATAGGTCGCCAGCCGAGCGTCCCTCACGGAAACCGTATTGTCGGTCTCTAATGATTTGGCGTTTGTCCAGATAACGCAGCAGCTGTCAGTTAATTATGGTTTCCATAATTTTGGAGAACAAGGGGGTGATCGCAATAGGTCGGTAGTTCGATGGATTCGAGCCGTCACCTTTTTTAGGGATCGGGTGCACCAAAGCCGTCTTCCAAGAGCTTGGGATGACGTCAACAGAATAGGGGTATCCGAAAAGACGCGTCAAATCCGGAGCACATATCCGCAGCATAACCGGCGAGATGATAATCGGCCCACTCTATCTATAGATGACCAAGGAGAGTAGCGTTTAGCGCACATAACCCTGCCGAAACTCAATATCCGTCATTGATTGTTCACACCGCTGGATAGTAGGCGGTGGAGTTCCTCGGTCATCCAAAGTAGAGTTGGACCCAGGAGATCGGCTTTTTCTTCTGCGGTATGGGCCAAAGAGTCATCGTTCCTGTGAAGAGATGGTAAGGATGGCTGAGCAAAATTCCCTAGGACAGCCTTGGCGAGGGACCTGAAAGCACGAGTTCCCGAAGGAATGCGAACTCGTTTCCCGCCAATTTGACCGATATAATCGGACTTTGACCCGGCAATAAATCTTTTGTAGGACATGAAAGCGTGATTGTACTCCTTTTTGAATGTGCTGGTTTTTTATCCTGACGCTGAAGCAAGAGCCCAGGACCGGTAGCACTCTTGCAGGAGCAACTGAACCATGGCTGTGATTTACCAGTAATGGGATCAGACTAGTGTGGAATTAAGAGCTCCAATGCCTTGCTGCACCACATCAGCGTTGGGATCATCCAGCGAGAAGCATGGGTAAGATGCAAAGAAGAGACGCATCCCATCCCAATCTGCTGATCTATAGTGCCAGACACGCCGACAGCCAAGGAAACGAGGCCGCGATCTGCGTTTTACTGGCACCGAACTGCGGATAAGACTGTCGTCTGACGAGCCCATGGGAGCATCGACAGAAACCTGGTAGCTTTCCGGTATGGAGGTCAGCAGGAGGTCCAACAGGGAAGGTGTATGGTTTTCCACATCCGGGATTCGCCTGGGCGATGAGACCAGTTGTGTTAAACCATATGCTAAGGCAAAGTCGTGAAGAGATCTACCCACGTGATCGGTAATGCGTGAGTTTAGCCATTCAGCATGATGGGCGTTAAATCACCTAGAACCACGATTTCTGTGGTTGGGATCTATTTCAGTAGATAATCCGTAGCCTTTTCGATGTGCTTGAGGAGTCGGTCAGTTTTGGCATTACCCCTGTGGGATCCATAAAGGCAAGCATAGACGCGAGGGTGGTCGTCGCAATCTACGCGTAGCCAAATGATGGAGAGATCCCTCTCTTTAAGATTGCAGAGGACGAAAGCAGATATGGAGGATATCTCCGATGTATGTACATACTCCAGCATGCGGCACAAGGGATTATACTACCTCATACCTTGGGTACGAGAGGTATGATGTATCAATCGGAGAAGATATCTGCGTTTCGGTTAAGAAGAGCAAAGCCGGCTTCTCAATCTCTAGGTGGTGGTGGACGGCATTTAAGTTGGAATGCAACCCCCGTATGTTACAGAAAGTCACAACAAGAGCAGCAGGGGGAGTCTTCGGCTTGGTCTTGCGTTTGCCCCTTGCAATACCTTCTATATATACTTGTATATTGTAGATTACTGTGGACAAACGAGTAGCAACAACACCCGCGCATAGACATGCGCACAATTTTTATGCAAATATGTTGCACTCCTTTCCTCCTCTTCAAAGGGTCACCGGCCACTCACAAACCACACGAGACGCTACAGTGCATTTGTCACTTTACCGCGGTATGTGAGCGAGAGGTTGTTACCCGGTCGTGCCGGCGCCATTACACCGCAATGCCGCATGGCGCTACATCTTTCTAAGAAAATAATTCTATAAAGTGCTTTTTACGTTAAGGGGTTTGGATGGATTAAAAAAAAATCGTAAAGAAAAAGGTAAATCGTAATAAATGCATCGAGCGTAGCATACGTTCGGAAAATAATTGAACGCGTTAAAAGAGCTATTGATCCTGGGCCGATCATCTGTTCATACGACGGTGTTAAAAAATTCACGTTCAAAACCATAGTCTTGCAATCTGATGTGTACTAAGAATCACGAAAATTGCGAAACCACTCCTTTTCGTTGTAAAAATGGCCCTTCAAAATATCTCTCCTGAATTTAAAAAATAAAAGAGGATCCGAGAACGAATGTCACAGTTTCATTGCACTTATAAAATAGCCAAAACTGTATGTCCCCCCCTTGTCCTCTACCTGTCATCCACTTTTAAATAAAGCTTCGATATTCCCGGGATCAGAAGAAATGGATTGTGAAGACTGTCTCCATGAAGATGTTCCTGCTCAACCAAAAATTTTGTGGTCCCAATTATTGGAACAGCCAGATCCAATTCCACCAAATATAAAGACCATAGACACAATAGACCTAAGACGCTCCGTAAAAAAGTATCACCTCTTCCTCAAACACCTGTTCCAGGTCGCACCAAATCCACGCAGCTGATCCATGACTCACCTTCTGCAGTTCCAATGGTCTCCGACGACGAGAAGGCGTCCTCTAATGACAGCGCACAAGGTAGACATTCAAAGAATAGGGCGAGGAGGAGCGATATCAAAAACCTAAGCTTCATGCGTACCTTACTTACCATCTTGAGGTTCCGCCTTTATAGGAACGTTTCTGGGCTGTAATAAGAGACTTAAAATCGAATTAGAGACCTAAGATAGAAATTAAATCGATGTTTCCATCATGCATTTAGAATTGATGGCTATAGAGAAAGCTCTTGCATACATCAACACCATTGCATATGATAGTTTTGTCATTCTGACAGACTCCAAAAACGCCCTGCAACATTTTGTTTGTTGTACTGTTCTGCGAGAGGTATACCGATAGTCTACAGTCTATCTTGGAATTACGGTCCCATAATAAAAAGGTGATTCTCCATTGGTACCCTTCTCATATGAGGTTAATAAAAAGTGAAGAAGTGGATATATTGGCCACCCAGGCTATCGAGAATGGGATTCCAACAGTTACTTTACCCCTTTATTTGGACTTAACAAAACAGGTAGCGATTTTTTGTGGGGAATTGTGGCAGGAATACTTCGACATGAGGTCTCTTGAGAAAGGAGTATGTTTTAAAACTATCCAACCGCATAATTCTAAATTTCCTTGGATAGGCTGTTCGCTGTTACATAGAGAAATTATTAAGATTGTTCTTAGGCTACCTTCGGGGCACATTCCATCAAACAAACGAAATTGCATTTTTAATGAAAACGGCCCCATCTCCGAACTGCTCCCAGTGTGGCAGGTATGGAAGATGTGCAGCAAGTTGTAACGGAATGTGCCCGAAATGAAGCATTTTTTTATTTAGCAAAATGAAGCAAGCTGGCTCATATTAATAGAACAAAAATTAAACACATTGGTCTACATAATACTATTTTGACTGTCCCATCGGCGGAAGAAATTAGAATTATTGTAAAATTGTAAAGTTAATAATAGATTAGAAATCAATATTTCCTTTAGTTATTTTTAATGTGTAT
>JAFELO010001027.1:35310-45467 GCA_017140195.1 Eumaeus atala | reverse complement strand
AATGTAACTAAATATACACTAATAATTGTAAAAATATAATTTAAAGTTATCGTATAGCGTATACAATATAGTACAACCTACGTTACAACACTGATGTGAAAACATAACGATTGACATAACGATAATAATATATGCACATCGTGAGATGTGCAAAAAAAACTCAATAGTAATTATAAAGTTTATTTTATAAAATGTTGAAAAATGTAACTAAATATACACTAATAATTGTAAAAATATAATTTAAAGTTATCGTATAGCGTATACAATATAGTACAACCTACGTTACAACACTGATGTGAAAACAGAGATACAAAAAACTATTCCTAACATTCAATGGTGTAAATAGTGGTGTATGAAATAAATATTTTTTTATCTAAAATGTGCAGGTATTAATGGTCGCTAAGTCGCGAAAATATGTGTTTTTCTTATTAGTAAACGTTAACGGCAAAAAAATTAACAATATCAAGTAGTCTGTGTTTGAGTTCGTTTCATTGTATAGAATCTACAAACTGAGAGAATATAAGTGTAATTGTGCCCACTGTCCTGCTGGTCCAAATAACACTTTCTCCTCATATAACTCTAAGATACAATAACTTTATGTAGAACGCCAGTCATTTGTAACCGTCGAAAGCTATCATGTATAACCATTAGGCACTTGGTATTTAAATTAAACGAGATCGCACAATATCACACGATACCATGGTAACCAAAATGTTATAAATGCAGGTCTACCGGTCCTTCTCATTCCCAGTGACAATAAATAATCATAATACAAAAATCCTTTCAGAGCATACATATACTATCGCCGATTTATCAAAGTATGGAATGATTTTACGAATGTTAAAAATTTGAACCTGTCAATGTTCCCCTAAACCATGTTATGTATAAAATTTAGAAGGTTATTTTTTTTTTCATATATATTCACTACAGTTACAAGGTTAGATTAGGAATTTCGCTTGGTCCTGATTTTGTGATAACTTTTAATTTTTTTTTGCTAGGTTTTACTGTGTCCGACGGAATTTCTTCAACTACGGGTATGGGTTTTTCGGCCGCTTTGGGGGCCTGTGGTAGTTTCTTTGGCTCTGTGTCTGACGGTACGGCCGGTTTAGGCGCTTGTTTAGTTACTTTATTTGGTGCTGGAGGTGAATTTTTTGGTTTTGTGTTTGAAGGCTTATTTTGAGAAGCTGAGGCAACGTTAACTTTTTCAGTTTTGGCTTTTTCTTCGACTATTATTTGCTTCTGTTCTGTAACTACTTTCTTCTCTGTGTCGCTTCCTTTAGGCGCGCTAGTAGGTTTCACACTATCTTTGTTGGGCTTTACAGTTGCCTCACTAGGGATTGCTTTGTTCTCGACATTTTGTATAGCAGCTTCTTTAGATTTAATTTTTGGTTCATTAGTGTCCAAAGGTATCTTTTCAGGTTGTTGAGTTGTTATTTTCGGTTGTGCTGTTGGCTGGGTCGGTCGTTGCTTATTGACATCATCTTTAACTTTCTTTGCCTCGGGTTCTGGAGGAGTAGTTGTCGGAACTTCTTTCTTTTCTACTAATTTCTCTTTAATCTGAACCTTTTCTATTATCTTCTCCTGTGGTTTGTTTTCAGTTGCTGGTTTAATCGCAAATGATTTTTTCAATAGCGCCGGAACTGGATATGCCGCTATATAATCCTGTGAAGTGGGACTACCAGTCCACAATTCATCATTGACAACGATTGCATCACTTATAGCAGATACTTTTTTGTCGGTGCTGAAATATGAGGCAATTATATTTCCATTCCAATCTATTTGTAGAAGGCCAGCATTCCCTGATAGCAAACCAGACATAGATTTGAAGTTGCCCAACTGTAAATAATGGTTTATTTTATTAGACATTTTTATATTCATTTAAATCTTTAGTCACACAATAAGTCATAATAAGGTTGTAGACACCTGCTTAAATTAAATTTCGATAACATATATTATGCACTGGTAACACATTAAACTTGCCATGCCATTTGTTTTGTAAACAGTGAAGTTAATGCGTATTTCAAGATAATGTACACTTGAAATACGCAACTAAAAATTCGAATCAAATATAACATATTTTTTATGTATCAATAAGTTCATTGCTGTCTATTAAATAGATAATTGGCTACAAAGCCCTATTCTGACCAATTACATCTCTTTCGTTGTTGAGTTTGTTCGTCTCTGTTAATTTTATTTTCTTTATTATATTCCATAAAATTTGCTGTATATAATACATTAGCTACAAATCCAACCAAAGTAAATAGTTCTCAATAAAAATAATTTACTTCGGAGTGATTGTGTCATGTCACAACGTGAAGAATAACAAATCAATTTAAAATAACGCCACAATTTATGCGGTGAAATCTCGCTGCAAGAACGTTTATAGCCACTTATTGCAGAAAAAAGTATTCAAAATACATATAAGAGTTTACTTACGTTATAAGTGATGTCTTCAAAGATTGGATGAGGAATTTGTTTGTTCAAGAAATCAAACAGATTTTCAATCATAAGTATGGTTCTAATTAAAAACTTGCGCACATACGGCAGTGGTAACAGACTGCTCGACAGATTAGGATGGTCTTCGTCGTAGACGGTGTACAGGGAGAGCAGGACGCCGGAGCCGTCCGGCAGTGCGCGTATGTTGTCCGGCATTCCTGCAAGTAAAAATGTAGCGTTTTAACTTGTGTTGCGTTTGTAGGAGGCAGTGTCATTGGTGATTTGCCACCCAAAGGGCTCGCACGGCCATGGGTGTACCGCACACTTAGATAATACTGGCGTTAAATGATAACTATCGTGTTTATTTACACGGTTTAAGAGTCCGGTGGCGTATTGGGGATTGTTGTTGTGTTGTAATTTTGAATTTCATTATGATTTGCGCATACTGCCCAAGTGCATTAAAATGTATTCATTTAACATATTCATTGGAATCCATCAAGCCGTAATTTACATTGGCTGCTAAAGTACACTTGCATGTTTATAACTGAACATTGGCAGTGGTATTTATCACAGTAACTTTTCTGAGAATCCAGTTATCAAATGTATAATGGACTCAAAGCTGTGGTAGATTTAGGTTGTATGAAGTTCGCTGTCGTAGGCCAAATTCAGTAGCTTCGGATGAACCCAGGCGAAGCCAATTGAACCAAGGGCACTGCTCTTTGTACCCCTTATAAGGAGGATACAATCTTTGTGGAGTACGTATATTTTCTCCTGTTCCTCTTTTCTCTTAAAAAGAGGGGAGAAAAGACAACAACAGGAAACAAGAAGCAACAAAAGGAGGCAGAACACAAGAATCAATACGAGGGCGGCTTTTGCGCACGGGACAAGGGGCGAGGATGGGATCCTCATCTCATTTCACTGTCTCAAAGTTGGTGGGGCTGTATTGTGTGGTCCGGGGCAACTTTTCTGTGGAGGAGGCGTCGGTCGCTTAGTAGAGGTACCCTGATTAATGATAGTTCCGAGGCACCCCACCCAAGGGGGCAGTGATGGCACTGGCGGTGGTTTTTGTGGGCTTCCGGCACTATAATGTACCGCAAGCCCCACATACCACCGAACCCCACCCAGTACCGGTGAAGGCGCGTAAAAGCGTTTCCTCGCGTCAAAAAATAAAGAAAAGGACCGAGTATGATGTGACGCTCTCGTTTTATTAATTTGGCTTTTAAAGCGAATCTTACTCATTACAATAAAACTACTTTTATTCATTTAATCGCGGGTTATATACTCTTTTATAGTACATAGTTTGATAAGATGGAGCGGCGAAGTAACGACTCGTTACCGCTTAGTTAGTTCTGCGGTATAACTAACAGGATTTTTCCACTATTTCTCCGATATTAGATATAAAGCTTGTCAGAACTAATGGGAAATTAAAATTCAAAGAATGTAGCAAAATAATATAACTAGTGGGAGTCTCTATTCAAAGTCGTTTTACATGTTCCTCAGGTAAAGCGACTTTGAACATCGTATAACGTGTTGTAGTACCAATGAGATCAGAATGTCCATTTACTTCTACCTTATGGAATAGGTAGTACCGATGGGTATATATCGTCATATATTTGTACGACTATCTCCCTACCCCTGATATCATAGAAAAAGAAGAGAAAGTTCAGTTCTACTGCAGAACTATTTCGTATGTCTGTGTAAGTAGTGGGAACCAAGGTGATCAGATAAGAGACGCTCGTATTCTGGGCAGTTTCTTCAGATACATACGTATTATATGCACAATGGTTTCACTACAAATGGTTTTCATTTATCATAGCTCTCCCCATAACCAACGTCACTTGATCGACGGTGAAGAAAGTCGTCGTGGTATAACAGGAATGACAGAAATGTAAACATGTGGACCGCATTGCATCAGTGTTTATATACCCACGTCTGGGGCGACAAGATTGGAAAGTACAAGGATCGATAGATATCATTATTATGGCAACGAGAAAGATCTATATATGACATAGTATTGATATCTGTACAATTATTTCACAATTTACAGGGCATACAATTTACTTACGAGATGTTAGTACATCTGTGAGCAAATTTTATAAAAACACTTGAGTAAATAATTAATACGATAGTTTAACGGCAGTCGTCGGGAAGACACAGTTAAAAATGAACACGTATTTAACTTGTATATTCGCTATCTACACCGTTGGGTGTGCTCAGAAAATCTACGAAACCGGTGTCAACTTCCGCGTCGATCCTGGAACTCGAACGTGCTTCTACGAGCACGCGGAGGCGGGACAAATGATGGAGTTATACTACCAGGTGCTCGACGGAAGACACGGAGATCTGGACATATCTGTAGACATTGGCAACCCTAATGGCACGAACATCATTTCGGACTACAAGAAATCGCAAAACTCCTTCATAATGGAGATAGAACAGGACGGCGATTACGTCATTTGTTTAGACAACACGTTCAGCTTGATCAACTCTAAACTAGTTTTTATATACATAGTAGTGGAAAATAAAAAAGACAGTGAGGCTGAAGTTACTGCTGTCGACGACGAAGGAAGAGAGGAGGTGGAAATATTAGACTGGATCGGCACAGACGAACACGGCAACACGTATAACCTCGATGTGAATACAATAACCAACTCGCTAACGTACTGTTTGTACAGTGTTATGAAGGCGCGGCATATGCTAGAGGTGTATGGAGCGACAAAGACGCGGGACAGCTACTTGGCATTAGAAGACACGTTTATCGTGGACCTGTGGTCCGGGTTCCAAATTATGATCATGATATCCGTGGGGCTGGTACAAGTTTACATGATAAAAAAATTATTTGATAGACAAAGCGAAGACCTTGTTGGACAGACATTTTGTTACACTTAAGTTTAATTCAATACTTGTGTATGAACTATCTATAGTAACCTTTGCGTATCTTACGTGTTAAACGATTTAACGTTTGTTTTTATATAATTTTTCTATTTCATTTCTAAAACTAGTTTAACACGCAATCATTTTTTTGTTTACTGTTTATTAAAATTGTCTAGTTTCTCGCTTAAAAAATGAGGCACGATGGCTAGTAAATATGATCTATATGAAGTACATTAATGTTCAAAATACTTACTTTAATTAACACTTTTATAAAGAATAACCTCAATCATAAGTTGATAGCTAGGGTGCACAATGATAAAATCCATTATCCAGTGAATAAAACTGCTGGTGAACACACTACTGATCACGGGTGACGAGTGAGAAAGACGGCACATTCAGTGGCGACGCCTCGTCCCGCCAAAGCCCAGCAGTGTTCGATGTTTCGAATCAAAACAGTTTACAAAATGTATTTCATTTATTTTGAAAATACATTTTTAAAACACCAATAGCTCTAAATTAGGCACTTAATGATTATTATGTATTTAAACAAGGTCAGTTTGAGTGAGCCCAGTATATTTAATATGGGAATCAATTTTTTATCCCAGAATTTATCAGCAGATAATATTTTAGGGGTTACACAAAAAAAATCAAGAAAAGTATATATTTACTTTAGATGTACCTAGTAACACAACAGTGTACAGTGTAGTTCCTGTGCTTCATAAAAATTATTAATCTTTACAAATTAATAAAATACATTATACTGAATATTAGTACCTGGTAGTCCAGTAACAAATACTTCGGAGGTCCCCTTCCTTGGTCCCTTAATGTAATATTTTGTCACTTTTAGTAGAAAAGTTTCCACCACCAGTACAAATTGGTTATCGGGGGACATTACAATTCCATTAGCAAATGCAAGCTTTTCAGCCAAAACGGCATTTATTTTTTTAGCTGCATTATAGTGCAATAATCTAAAATAGGAATACAGTATTAACATATATATTTATAATAATCATGGAAAAATAAATTGTCAAGAAGTACAAAATTTTTGTTTATCATTTGAGCACCCACAGATAATATTAATAATAATATCTGTGGACTTCTCACAACACATCAGCGTAGTTCTGTGGTATGTACCGGAAGGACAATGGAAACATACTTAAAAAATGGGAGGGATGATATGAGGGCAGTGCATCACAATCATGTGAATGCCCATGGGTAGTCATCAAAAGGCTATGATTGCTCATTTGCCCGCCTATGCTATAAAACTTTTTTATATATTTACAATGTTTATTACAAATATACATATAATACATATGTAAACATCCGTGACATAGGCGGGATTAAAACCAGCAATAACATGCGGAGTAACTGCCACATTACCAACTGAGCCAGCTGGTCATCAATAATATATGTCTACAGATATTTTTATACAGTAAAGGCAAGATTAAATTAGGCATGTATATAATGTCACCGGTATAAAAATTCAATTTAAAATACCAATGTCTTGTGATGTCGCATTAATCTTTCTTTTCTCTCTTATTAAAAATATATGTCAAAATAGAGCATTTTCTAGGGAAGACAATGATAATTTCCACTGTTAACTATAACTTTTTCCAATGTGTACATCACATTCTTAATAAATATCAAAGGACATATTTCACTACAATAGTCTCTAGACTGTTACACTAGCCTTGTATTAAGTATTAGATACTACATACTGTTGACAACAGAAATATATGTAAAATCGATAACAATATATCAATGCCAAAAAGATTTTTTTGTGAAAGCCTTTTGTATAATGAACATAGATGATATGGAACATTCAGCTTGTATTAGTTTATCACAGCAAAGTTGTGATTTAATGTATCTGCAATAATAAAATGTTATAACATAGAATTAACCTTCCAGATGGGTCCACCAAAAAGCTATGAGCTCCATCCTTCAATTGGAAGTCAGTGCTAGAATCAGTCCAGTACAAATCGCCATTGGTATCAAGTGCAACATCATTAAATATCCGTGGCACCTTTCCATTTATTTCAACATCAGAGGAAACTAACTGTTCCTTTTTGTTTGTCTTTAAATCTACCTTCCAAATACCATAATATGCATCTGCTACATATAACTGATTATTTGTTTTGTCAATTTCTAACCCAAGTGGACGGCCACATAAATGTTCTTCATGTAAGCCAGCTAAAACAAATAATTACACCTTAACTAAACATTTGTTACAACTTTGTGTAAACATTATCAATTGCTAAACAAATAATCATAGCTGAAGCATGGGCTATATTTACAAGATGTTATAACTGAAATGTTAATATTTGTATCCTAGTTAATGGCAGTATATTAGGCTGAAAATCAGAAAACTGATTTTAAAATAATATTGTGGACTTCAAAGAATGTAACAATTCCAACAAATTTGAATGTTAATAGAGTCAGCTGTAACAACTACGAAATCATATTATCATTATAAGATAGTGCAGTGGTATCTTGCAGTCATCTCAGTGGAGACATACTGTGGGGAGGTGGTTAACAAGTGCATCTATATAATATATAAACTCTGGGCCTCAAGACATTTGTGGACATTGGTTGTTTTCAGAATACCAACTCCTTGAATGTGCTGCTATGCAATAATGTCAAATTTAGATGTGATTCGTTTGCACAAAAAGTTACCCACCACATGGTTTTCCTAATTTGGCAACAAATGTCACATGTCTTCCCGGAGAAAGTTTAACAATTTCGCCGGTCGCGAGTCCAGTGTACACATCACCATCGTGTGATTCAAATGCTTCTGGAGCATGTAATATACCATTATAAAGTTTCTCGGCATTACTTAAAATGTTGTTAGGTGCTAAAGCTCCTATCCTAGGCTGAGGTGGGTCCAATCTGTAGATAAAAAAATAATTTATGCAACATAGTTTAACGGGACAATTTTAGTTGTCAAGTAAAAACGCACTGTATACTAGTAAACTGTGTGTACGGGGGAAGATTTGGTATGAGAAGAACGGTAACGATAAATACTGTTAGATATACAAATAGTCTCATTATTCGTTTTACACAGCCACATATTAGCCCCATTGTGAACTTCAAACTTTTAAATTAGAACTGTTTACACTGTGTGTCACACTTAAGAATAAATAATATTGTATAAGGCACTTGGCAGAGAGAATGTAACTACGTTCATTCACTTGGCACTCGGTAGGCAGAGGGGAATTGTAATCAATGACGTTTGTGTTTTGACTTTTGACAAATGATGAATGACGAGACGATTGAAGGTGAATGTGAGCGGTGACGTTGAAGCTATTTTACTAACACTACTTCCCAGGGAACCAAATTTTCTCATAAATTTCAACAATTCATTAATATTCTTTTTTCCCTTGAGTATTAATGTATTAATACAATGTAATGGTGATGATATTTTTTTTTATCGTAACACTCACTCTTAACCGAAATCCGGCACACCGAAATTAATATAAAGTGGTCGAGATGAGGTCATCGCGAAAAATAAGTGTCTTCTTAATAATGAACCGTGCGAGATGTTAGACATGAATTAGAGTTGGCAATTGGTGTGAATTTGTGGTTGTAATGAATTATATAAATCGCTTAAATAAAGCGTGTTTCATAAGACAGTCATATCATTATTATTATTATATTGGAATCTGCAATAGCATCTAAAAACCTGATCATAGTAGGCTTTTCCTTATAATTTATAAAACCAGCGTTCATGCGGAAGGACATAACGTCATTCATTTTTTTTTTTACAAGATTTGCGGAAATAAGTTTTAAAGAGAAATATATTTCTGGTAAATCTTTACAAAGTACTCTGCACCAACCTCAATACAAAGTTTCATACGTTAAAACCTGTTTTCAAAGCACTTTTTCCTTTCCTCTACATACCTCATTTAAAGCATCATCCCTTTGAGCAGATTTCTTTATTTCGGGGAATAAAAAGAAGTCACACAGCCAGCCAGGTCAGGGCTGTAAGGAGGGTGACCCAAGAGTTTAACCAGCGTGCTGTCCAGGAAGTCTTTCGTTTTGAGGATGATTGCGCAGGCGCGTCATCATGGTCGCGTATTGCTCACAACTCAAAAAAACTTCTGGCAAGTATTTGTATTGATGCCATTGAGCCGGTCATAGTCAAGTAGCTAGCGGTTAAAATCTACTCTACGATTCTAGATCGTTTGACTTTCGTAGGCATCGCTTTTTTGGAGCACCCAAACGGTTGATTGCCGCTTCGTTTCTAGATCGTATTCATAAATTTCTTTTAGGAAGAGGTAGTGACATGCTCCATAGGAGAAAGTAGTGCCATGCATACTGCATGACACAACATCCTCCTATGTAACGCAATAGGGCTGGCACGACCGGGGAGGTACCTCTCGCTCACGTAGTACCGCCGTAAAGTGACAGCTTCAGAGTCGGGTTTCATGTGGTTTGTGAGTAGCCGGTGGCCCATGGGGGGGGGGTTGAAAGAAGGGCAACACATTGGCATAGTAACTATGTGGATGTTCATGAGCGTCGGTAGTCGTAAAAAAAAGTTCTGATTGCTCATTTGCCCCCTATGCTATAAAAGAAAATCAAAGAGTCACGTGACAACAGTCAAGAGACCTGTAAGATGTCATGTCATTCGGTGTGGTGCTGTGGCACTATCCTCCGCACGCAAAGATTTTCTTGTAGAATCATATGAACGTTCCGCGATCCAATTAGAATTATGTGCGGAATTGCCTGGTACATAATTCCCCTATTATCTTGAATTAAAACCTCATAACCCGGGTTGGATCGCGAGGGGACAACTATCCCTTCGGTAGCGGGGCCGCATTATGCGGGTTTACCATCGTGAGTTATGGGCT
>JAFELO010001027.1:18396-35295 GCA_017140195.1 Eumaeus atala | reverse complement strand
GGGGGGGGGGGGGGGGGGGAATGCAGGCCTATTTAGGGCCTGTGTGTTCAGGCTGTTGGTGAGTAGTGATTTGGGTGGTGTGTTATGCATGTGTATGTGTGATCCTCGTCCAGTAAGCAGACCGGCTGCGAGTCCGGCGATCCCGGACACGCAGCCGGTCTGCTTAGTGGATCACGGGGGTGAGGAGTTCACGCCGATACGGGGCCGGGTCACGTAGATGACCATGCGGTCCATTGTCTGCCCTATTAAATATAGCGCTCGAAATTCGAACCACAAACTCCTCCAGCGACTCTATCCGCAAGTCACGCGCGATCACATCGTTACGGACGTAGCGTCCAGCTCCCGTGATGACCCGTACGGATATGTTCTGCTGGGCTTGCAGGCGTTTCCGCTGGGCCTGGGAGGTTAGCGCGTACTATGCGGGGGCGGCGTACGTGAGGCGTGACCGGATATATGTCTTGTAAATCCCCAGTTTCGTCCGCGTAGGGAGTCCGGACGCTAGTACCGGCCACAGCAAAGCGCGGGCTGTTCTCGCCTGGTTGACCGCTCGGTCCACCTGCGAGACCAACCGCAGCGCGCGGACGATACTGCATCCGAGATACACGACTGGAGATTCCCAAGACACATCCTGGCCCCTGAACTTTGAACGCCCCGCCATGGAGCGCCTCTTGCTGACATATAGCGCCGTCGTCTTATCCACGTTGACGGACCGATGTTAACGAGGAGTTGCGAGCTCCGACTTTCGGGACGAGGTGACGTACGCGCTGTCATCGGCAATTAGCGCGAGCATGACATCCACCTCACTCTCTCGCGAAGGATCATTGAGTGTGGGGATGTCGTTGGTGTAGGTTGGCGCAGGCAAGGGGATAGGAAACTGCCCTTTTTTTTTTTTGGTGACGAAGGGTAATGCATTTACGCATGATACCTGGGAACCCGGGTAGACTCCCAGACCTATGTTGGACTCGGCAATTGGGTAGCAATACCAACTAAACCCCTACGGGAGCCTTCAGCCGCTATTAGTGAAAATTCGGCGAAAAGACCAGACTTCACCTCCTCAGGGACTGTCCGGCTACTCTATGACCAGTCCCCACGACGCCGTGTCTTTGATGAAATGGACCGGGTTCCCATCCCGGCCCGAAACGGAACACAGGGGCACTACTGAAGGCGCTTCAGATAGCGCCTCCTTCGCACCCCCATTCGTCGTCAGCGGGGGGAGGTCTGCCCAGCGCACTCGCCGCCTTTACGAACTTACGTACATTTTGGGGGCCGAAGGTCCCCCCTCCGTCAAGGATGAGCCCCAGATACTTGATGTGGGGGCTCAACCTGACCCTCTCCTCTCCGATCTGCAGAGCGGCCCCCGGTGGGGGCTCCTTGCGGCCGGTCCCGCGGATGAGGAGGGCTTCGGTCTTCTCTATCCTTACCCGAAGGCCTAGCCTCTCTATTCGGCTGATCACGAGGTCTAGACCGACATCGGCCAGCCGAGCCGTCTCCTTGTATGTCTTTCCCCGGGCATACACGAGGGTGTCATCCACGTAACAGATGACACCCATCCCGGGGAGGAACGACCTCGCAGGACCCAGTCGTACCCGACGTCCCACAGGATCGGTCCAAGAACGGAACCCTGTGGGACGCCACGTCCGACTCACCGCCACTCCACGGACCCCGATCGGTTCTCGAGGGCCACTCTGTGACCGACGATATACGCCTCCAACAGCCTCACGAGATAGGGAGGCACCTTGAAGAATTTCAGTGCCTCCCGTATAACGCTGTGCCTGTTGTTGTGTGACTGTTGAATGCGTTCGCGATGACCAACGACACCGCTACCACCACCTCCCCCCTGTGTTCCGCCTCACTCGTCACCCCCGCAGGCACTTGAGGGCGTCGATCGTCGACCGGTGTGCACGGAACCCGAACTGCGACTCCGAGAGTCCGGGTCCCGTGCCCTCCTCCAGATGCCAAACGAGACGGGAGGCCACGATCCGTTCTAAAGCCTTCCCGGCGTCGATCAATAGCACCACCGATCGAACCGACGATGCCGAGTCCATGAGCCGCCCTGCCTTTGGAAGTAGGCAAAGGCGACCCTCCTTCCATGTCCCCGGGAATTGCCCGGACCGCAGGCAGCGGTCGAACACTTCCCGGAAGCTGTTCCCGAGGTGCACGAGCGAGATCGCTAGCACTCTCCCGTACACCCCGTCTGGACCCAGCGCCCTCTTCTTACTATGGAGACGAGTCAGAATCGCCTCCATTTCAGACTCCGTGACGGGTGGCGGAACACCCTCCTCCTCGTCCGACGTCTGCCGATCCTGGGGGACGTGAAGCCCACGGGTGTGTCGGGGAACAGTTCTCCGACGATCCTCCCCAGTTGGTCCAGCTGGAACATCTCCGTGATGGGGGCCGACGAGGCGCGGAGCTTGTTCCGCGCCCACTTGTACGGTCGGCCCCAGGGATCCCTATCGAGATCCGCGAGCTTCTGCGGGCGTAATTCCTCCAGCTCCGCCAAGAAGTCCTTCTGTTCTTCCACCGTGGGGAACAGGGGTCGCCTGACCACCGAGCGTTCCTCCTTCTTCCTTGGCATGGCCAGTGTAGGGCACAATCGGCGATGTTGCTATTGTCCTCCGTCGGACTGCCTGTTCACTCCCCGGACCTTTCTTCACAAAGGGTGTCGCGCGGTGCGGCTTCGGACCTGTTGAGATCTGGTGGTCTCTCGTGTGCTCACAATATATAATAAACCGTACACATACACATACGAAAAAGCGCTTAAAAGGGATATGCTCTGATGAGCTTGAAGACGCTTCTCCTGGCTGGGGGAAGTGAGCGCGTACCATGCCGGGGCAGCGTAAGTGAGCCGCGATCGGATGTACGTCTTGTATGTCCCCAGTTACGTGCAGTAAAAGCTCGGATGCGAGCAATAGTAAGGCGCGGGCTGCCCTCGCCTGGTTGATCGCTCGATCAACCTGCGGGATCAGCGGACTGAGCTTGAAGCCCCTGAGTCTTGCCACCCTGATGTAGGTCCTGCACCTACGGTCGTTGACGGTGTGCGGCCCGGCGCAGTTTACATACGCCGGTGTGGCGCTTTTGGGCAGGGGACAGTCGCCGACCGCGTGATTCTGCCCGCATCTCACGCAACGGATTTGCCGGTGGCAGTTCGTGGAGGAGTGACGGAAGTGCTGGCAGCGATGGCATTATGACGGCCCTTCGCGCCCCTTCCACCCCTCCACCACTACCCCCGGCATGCAGATCAGCTCCTTGACCTCTTAGAGGCGTTGGAGCTCCCCACCGTCGATGCGCTCGAGTTGGGCATGGTATAGGCAGCCGGCTCTGCCCCCCTCGATGGGATGTGACGCAAGAAGCGCACATTGAAGCCCAGGGCCGTGAACTCCCCGGCGATGCTGTCCGTGCTCGTCCCCACAGGGAGGCCTCTAATACCCACCTTGGTGGGTATTAGAGGCCTGCCTGTGGGTTGTAGCAGTGCCACTGAACCGCCGCGTCTACCTTTGAAGGGTCCGTCATCAGCTTCTGGACCACCCTATACTCTTCCGGCGTCTGAGCGAGGAACCTAATTCCCCTTCCAAACGGTCTGGCGTTCGGCGCGTGCCCCAACTGAGCCTTTAGGGCTTGAAAGTGGCGATGCCAGTCCGGAAGGTTCTATACGATGATGGGAGGGTACTCCTTCGCTCTTCGCGGCAGGTTTGTGGAGTTGGGGACTGATGATGACTGTATTTGTGTTTTAGCGGTTGGGCGAGTGCTAACCGTACTTGCATGTGTACCCCACGCGGCTGCGTGCTTCAGGCTCTGCAGAGCCGCCGCGAAGCTTCTATAGCGGGTCACATCCGTCGACGTCGTGGAGGACGCGTTCTCCGGTTCGGTGTCGGACGGCACATCAGCCACAGCAGAGGACGAGCTCGGCGGCGTCGTTGAGCAGGTGCTGGGAAAATTGCTTGGAGGATGTGGAGGGGACGGTGATGGTGACGGCGATGAACTGGCCAAGGCCACCATCTTGTCGGGCCTCTCTTCCGGTGAGGACGCCGCGCGCTTTTGGGGACGTAACCTCTCCAATTCCTACTGGCATTCCTCCATCTCCTGTGGCGTGGACGTCTCACCATTATGCGGTCCTGGCTGTCACACTTACGTGGCATGTTGTTGGGCCGGTCCTCCGTCGGACTCGCTGTCCACTCACTCCCCGGACCTTTCTTCACAAAAGTCGGAGAGTATGTTCCGCTGTGCGGCTTCGGACCTGTTGAGGTCTTGCATGAATTTTGCTTGTTGCACACTATTCTAATAGACTATACACAATGTACACAAAAAGCGCTTTGGCTTCGCCCGAGTTCCGAACACGGCAAGGAATAATAACTATTCCGGACCGTTTCTGAACAACGACGAAAGGGCTGGGGCGTAAGCGGGACGGCGCTATCACTCCCTCACCTTTCGGCAAGAGAGGGACAGCATACGTTTCCGAGTGCGTAGAAGTGGATCATCCGACCCGAGTATAATGCGGATATATATATGGGCTTCGGTTGCTCGTTTGCCTACTATGCCATAAAGAACGTAGAATGAGTAATTTTGGAGTCCCAAATAGGCAAATCTATAAATCAAAGTGGACGTATTAATTCAGAGGTAGGCACGACCGGTGAGATGCCTCTCGCTTACGTAATACTAGCATGACAGCTATGCAATGACGTTTCGTGCGGGGTGGGAGCCCATTTATGGGTATTGTGGGTGGACCATTAGAGAGGAGGAGTGAAGGAGGGCAAGGAATGTGCATGACAATAATGTGGATGTAAATGGGCATCGACAGTAATCAGAAGTCTCTGATTGCCTGTGTTTTGAAAAACATACTTTACTTTAGCAATTTTAATCATTAAAACCTTAAGATCTATTTTGTAAATATGTTTTTAGGGTTCCGTAGCGGTTTTCAAACATATATAAATAGAAATAATTCTTAACAGTGACCAATGTCACTGTTAAGAAAAGTAATTATTTCACTAAGTCTTGCGCTATAAAAAAGCGAATTTGATTTTTATATACGTTTGATAGCACCAGGTTTTTTTTCAGATATGCGGCACCTGGTTTACCTAAAAAGCCAAATTGCAAACATAAATCCAAGACTCTATAATGTCTATCTCTTGCAAATCACGACCTTTTTTATTATAATAAAAGACTGTACGAAAATCTTTCTAAGACTGAACAGGATTATTAGGTTATTAATCACTTTAATATTATAATCTAAAAGTTCAAGGTTATCTGCCAAGAAAAGGAAACAAAATTCCCATAGAATTTAATATAAAAATTTACATACCAAAATACAAAACAAATCTTATCCCTGTATGTAAAAAAAAATTTCTGTTGGCGTCACGTTTAAGGTCTGCCAAATTTTATGGCTAAAAGCCATTATGAAAATGGAAGTTTGGCGATGGAAAAATAGAGGAGGGCACAGAAAACAGTTTACTTTCGCCTCTAGAAAACGAGCTGTAGAAAAATTTATTAAAAGTTTTACTTCTTTAGAGAGCCACTATTGTAGAGATCAAATAAAAGTTCATCCAGACTTAAACATTAAAGAAATGTTTCAAATGTATGAAGACCAAGTTTCGCCGGGATTTAGTGTAACACGGTATTTTTGGAAAAATATTTAACAATAGATTTAACATTGGATTTGGTATCCCAAAAACGGACGTGTGTTCAACATGCCTTCAACTAAATGAAAAAAATTAAAATTGAAACATCACAAACGGTAAAACAATGACTTCTCATACAACAAAGAATTCAAAAAACTGAGAACTAAACAGTTTTATAAAATGTTACAGGAAGAACTACCTTATCTTATAATTTCATTTCACTGCGAGAAAAAGCTTACTCAGCCAAAAATTCTAGACCACTCCACATACTACTCAAGACAGTCAAGACACACAACATGATTTGATATGTTATTTCATGTTTTTTAATGTGATTTAATTTACACTCAACATTTGTGATTTAAGATTAAATACATTAGGTATGTACGTATTAAACGTATAATTACCATAACAGTATATTTTTATTTCTTGACCGCCGTATCTGGCAATCACACGATCAAATAAATGTATATTTTAAAATCTTAATAAGGTTTCAGTGACAACCCTTAACCCGGGCCCTATTATGACGTGATGAGTAGTTTTAATCAAATTATGACATGTCCAGACCTTATTTCTTTTCAAAAACGAATAAGTATAGTATTTTAATTCCAATACCAATACGTCCAAACCGGTTTTAATAGTTTTGATGAGAATTTGAGCGTTATATGTTATATTTTTATGTTGTTGTTATGTGTAATCCTTATAAAATTAAGTAAATTAAACATTAAAACATGAAAGAACGTTCTTTCATGTTTTAATGTTTAATTTAGTCAGCATCTGTAAAACACACACACATTTGCGTTTGATATTTATCTACCCATATATGAATTAAGAGAATTTTGCAGTAGGCGGAATGGCTTCATCGTCTTAGCCTATTCCAATTATAATGAAAGTACAAAAAAAAAGAAATGTCACTGGAAATTAATGTGATTGATGACTTCAGTACTCTTTGACTTCTGAGTTCTCTTTAGTTCTGTCACTCGCCATTTTGAACGTGTTTCGTGGACGACAAACATTCGGTGGCATTAGAAATAATTTGATCATGGGTCACGCAAATATTTGGTATTCTCATCCCCGTAAATATGGGCAGGGATCTCGCTCATGGTGAGAGAAGTATATCTAACATATTGAATAAATCTGTGAATATTATTGGTTATAGCACGTGCTAAGTTTGCATTACTGTCAATTTCAGCCGAGCATGCTCCAACCGACATGGGCTTATTCGCAAATATGGCCTGAACATTTGCAGGCAGTGTTTCAGGGAATACGCTCACGATATTGGATTTAAGAAGGTGCGTACTTGTATTACTTTACAAAAAGATTACCTAAGAAGTTTAGTGTTCCTTTTTTTTTTAAGTTGTCAATCTTGTCGCAAATTCAATTAAAAGTTTAAGTACTAAATTTTAACAAAATCGAATGTTTCTATTGTCTGAAGATTCTTGTCTGTGGCCTATTTAAACTGATGCTTATTTTGAATACACTGGCATACAGCATGAGCAGCGAACAGACATCCAGTTTCCTTTGGCATATAGTCACTAGACATTGCAGATTGTTACACCAAAAAACACTTTAGTACCCATATAAGGATTCATCCAAACTACGAGCATTATGTATTTTCTAGATTTTATTGCTTTTATGGGTAAAATGTAGAAAGTAGATCTAATTAAGATGCCTTTTTTCTTTCATATAGTTAACAAAACTTACAGCCCAATAAATGTATACTACCATTATTCACATTCACAGTGAAATAAAAGAAACAAATTATAGTCAAAAAATATTTTTGTCTTTGAAACGTGAATTGATTCGTATATTTCTTAGCACTACAGTACTACTAGTTAAGTCCCCATTTAACTCCCAGTGCATAGATGCGAGAGGTAACTTGCTCGTTTTAGCATAGTGGCATAAACATACTTATTGTTGCAGCAGGATATAAATTATTACCAGCAATATACAATTATTTTACACAGAAGTCGTTAAACAACAAATGCTTGAAACTATTTCTCCCAAAGGTTTCTAAAGTGACAATTATTTTACTTTTTTGTGTTACATATGAAAAGTTTATCTGTTTATTTTTGTTATTATTTGACTTTTTACCATATTATATTGTTATCATTGTTTTTATTTATGTACACACAAACTTGTTGCTTATTTTATTATTCATAATAGCATGTGTTCTGCCCTGGACAAGGTGTACAATTTCCTTATTACATATAATTTACAAATCGATGAACATAAACATAGACATGAGAGAGCTTGAAGACAAAAGTCTTGAATCAATATGGTCTCCCCATAATGACCTATGCATATTAGGACTTGTCTGCAAGTTTGCGGTAGCTCAATGGTTTGGTGCACCATTGTCCACATTTGATGAAGAATCATTTGGCTGGTTTCAGTCCTATATCCAGTGTATACTAATGTCAAAATCTCAAGTCTGTAGGTAATTTTCATTAAACACTCCACACTAAGGTACTAGGTCAGGTTGAATAATATGTGATAAAATGGATGTGAAGAACATATTAATGTGACATTAACCTATGCAATTCAGTGTTCCATTAAGTCTACTCGGACCACATAGTTTGATTATCCACAGGCTTTATCAATTTATTCGTGTTAGTTTTCATTTACCATTGGGCCACTGTTCTAACTGCTCATCTGTCCCCTATATTTAGTGTCCATTTTTTCACATTTTCTAATTATATCTTTTTTTTCTTTCAGCTGGACTAAATGATCAAGAACTAGGCTAAATAAATTCATAAAAAAATGCAAGTGTTTTTATTCCATATTACACACGCAACCTTATGATTTCGACTCAAGTTTGCTGGTATTATATTTTCCCTATGCTACCAACTTAGCTTATCGCAGTATACAGAAACAAGTTGAAAGGGAAGAATGTAGTCATTTTAAAGTATATCATTAAATTTAAAATAACATTATTCTATGGTATACAACATGATTGTTAAAGGGCCAGAGATATTTTAGGGACACAGTAGGTGGTGTCCTATGTAAGCAATAAAACAAATATTTATTATGCTACTCTTTTCAACGAATTTAATACAGAAAAAAATTTGGGGTTCCTGTCGAGGTAACCGTTTAGTAAAATTTTCAGACACAATTAGGAAAAAATTTGGGTACCTAATTACTTTTTAATATGTTTGGAATCAGAATAAAGTACACAATATGGTCTGTGATTTTGTATGTCTTACAAAACAAGCATTATGATCCAATCACTTTTAATCATTCTTGTAATTGTCTAGCCTATTAGTTGACATTTGACTAATTAGCAAATGAGTTGTGATGTTCATGTGTATGCAGATTTGGTATTCCTCAAAATGTGTATTTAAATTGTGTAATTTTTGCTACTGTGTAATATGAACATAAAAACTAATGTATATAGGGGATATTTATTAAGTACTGACAATTGTGTTATAAAATGAAAGTACAATTGTTTCGGACCAGGAATTTGTTTTTTGAAAGGGCTAAATTGTCCAATCCATTTATGCATTATATTAGCTGTTGACCAATCAAAATTCTCAAGCCCCGTAGTGCCAGAGTTGTGTTTACATTATCGGCGCCGTTTTTGGCAATGATTATGTTAGAAAGAGACTTAAGCTGACCCCGATTCGTGAGGTTTATGGAAGAAGTTGGAGACAGTTTTCAATATTTTGGTACTCAAAGGGTAATAAATAATGAAATTTTTTTTTTTTTAAATAATACATAAACATATTTTGATAATTTATTTGTAAAATTGTATAAAAGTAACAAAAGTATAAATTATGCAATACTAATTACTACGAACCATAAAAATATCTATTTACATTATCACTAACGCTCTTCTTCCTTCCTGGACTTATCCAAATCTCTGTAAGAAATATAAAAAGAAATGTTTAAAATAGATTGCTGTCCGCATCAAAATGAAGTTTGGACTATATAGGTACACCGTACAAATCACACTGCTAACAATATAATCTTATACATAAAATTGTCGTGTCACAATGTTGGTTAGGTTAGGTTACTCCCTCGAAACGGCTTTACCGATTTTTACCAAATTTTATATGCATATTCAGTAGGTCTGACAATCTGCTTTTTGATACCCCTAAGTGATATTACCTAGAAATTATTTATATGGCAAAACATCGTTAGCCGGGTCAGCTAGTAATAGTACATAAAAATATATTTTTTAAATACTGTATGATGAGTGAGTTGCGATAAATAACTATGTGGTTAAGTCGTTGTTACAGACTTGCATTATAAACTTGTCGTAGACGGAAGTGATCCAGTCTATATACGTATGTACCTAACAGGTATATTTATAGGTACATATATACACTTATGAATAATAACCACATTGTGTCAATATTGTGTACCATCCTGCCAAAACAGCTCACACATTTAAAACCAATTTCGTTACACGCATATTATGGTGACAAATGTATTGTTACAAACCTGAGCAGCACTCGCTAACAAAGCAAATAAACTTCTCTGTGGTGGACGACAATGCTTCTTGCCACCTTCTGCGCAGCACAGATTTGGGAAACAGTCCACACTGGTGGAGCAGGTTTGTGGGAATGCGTCGAACTCTGGTGGTGCCGTGCACTGAAGATATGATTCTAACATACGAACCGCTGCACAGGAAGAATTAAATCGCCTAAAAACCTAATATATATATCTATAATCGCCTAAATACATTAATTCATCGATGTTAGCATGTGAGCCGACCTGCTTCCGAATTTGGTTCTCTCGAATTAACTACTATAGGTTTAACGTTTACTAGCGGCAGGCGAACAGTTTTACTGACTAGTGACTTCCAAGCTCATAAACACCCCATATATGTTACCTTACATGGGCTATGTCGGTCCGTCACAAAGACTACTATTGTCTCATGGGATATTCGTCAGATATGTCCTTCAGCTTTCCTTAGGCGGGACTACAGCCACAGGTCACCAAAGCGTGAATTGCTCGTTTGTTTCTTACTTATAGCGCGAGGGGGGTGATTGTACAATATCCCTCAGCATGATATATCCGCTGGTGACGGATTTAGACCACTGTGATATAGGTAGGTATGAATATTCGACTATCAATTGGTACTGGGTAGTGTTTGCTTCACGCCAATGTAGATTTAGGTTACTCTCCTTGTAAGGTATGAATGAGGTCGCCGCCGCCCACAATAGGACCATAGATTTACAGATGTTCTTGAAAGTTTTATGTATCATGAGATACCTGTATAATTACTGCGTTGCAGCCGAACCGGGCTCGCGCGACCGGAGCGGTGGGTACTACGTAAGCAAGGGGCGCTTACTCAGTACGGAAGTCAAGTGATAGCCATGTTGCTGTGAGAGAGTACAAACAGTGGCAGATTCACTATTAGGGGCTATTATTATTTGGGTGCGGAATTTCTTGAATATTATTAAATTTAGTGGCAGAAGTATCAAGATTGGCATATAGGATTCCAATAAGAGGCAATATATCAGAAAAAGACCCCTGAGTCCATATGGACAACGGACGACAACACTCTAACAACTCGATCGTTTATGGAGGTCGGTAGCCCATAAAACTCTCGACAGTCCCTTTGCTATGGCATAAAAAAATATTGGGACATCTAGGTCCTGTGCCTCACACTACAACGGCATCGGTTCATCTACTTACGGCCTTCAATTCTATTTGCAACGGGAACCAGATCAAGGCGCGCCCGAGCGGTGCGGCAGTAGGAGCGCTTGCCATCAGGGCAGCAGACCCGCGGCCAGCAGTCGGAGTCTGACTTGCACGACTGCACATCAAAGAGTAGCTCGCCTAATGGTGCCGCAGGGCACTCGCGTGGAATTACTCCCAATATAGCTGTAAAAAGTAATGTTAAAGAGAGATATGGAATGGATTCATTTAACCTACCTATATCTTTGTGCGTTATCTACATAACTACGTACGTCTACAAGGTGGTTTGTTACGGTAGAGTCAAGATTTGAAATTATTTAAAAGAGCCAAGCCAAGTCAAGATTTGAAATTATTGTAAAGAGCGGCCAAGAGCAATCGGACTCGCCTATTCAAAAGTGTAAAGGGTTCGGTAGTGGCACACCAAATAAATCGCATATTTCTTAAACTATAAAATCGATTTTGTTCAAACCGATTTTAGTATGAAGTTTTCATTGAATTTTATAATGCCAATTGTTTTCATCAGACCCTCAGAAATAGAATTTCGCCTCTGTATGTTAAAAGTTAGAGGATACACACACAGACTATAGAAACAAATATCTCACAAAGTATTAGCATAATATACAACTTCCCTAGAAACCTCTCTTAATAATATTCTTTTTCAAAATCATACTACATATTTTTGTAGCGGTTTATTAAATACACACTCCTACCTTCTAAATACCAAGTTAAATAATAATTTAAATAGATAGGATAAAATTATATAGAAGCAATATACCGTCTACCCCCTTTACGCGGTCGTAACGTACCAAATGTCCCCCTAATTCGTGCCAGAAAAACGAAATACCCACGTCACCCGTGTCTAAAAAAGTTTCACTTCAACTGTTATTTAAACTAACATTTTTGAATACACATACTTTGCCTTTATAAACCTGTATATGTGTATCTTATGTAATGAGTATTGACAACTTCAATAGTAATAACCTACTTCAGTGACTCATCAATTTAAAAAATGCATCAAAATAAAGACAAGTTTTTAGAAATTCAGCGACAATGACGATAAATAAATGTTTCCAAGGAAAAAACTTGATGATTATACAACGAACATTAAAATCTAGACTTAACTATGTTGTAACTCAAAAGGCCATGTTTTAGCAGGATTGAGCAACAAACTGACCTGACACTTAACATATTCGCCACTGATTACACTTTTTATATAAGCTGTTATGAAACGATATGCAAGGATAATTTTAGTGTGGTATTATTTGCATGACAATACTAGCTAAAATTCGCTAACCACCGTTATCCGTACACCGAGAATCTAAGTAAACTTTAATTATTGTGGCGAAATATTTAATTGTGATAAATCCCAGTAAGCATACGGAGTTTAGCTACAATGTTATGCCAACTAGCCTCTGGTGCAACTGCACCAAGCGGCAGATCGCTGGCTATTCGTAAGAATATCGTTAAAATATATCTTGATTATATCAGGTAGACCGTATAGTTTAATATATTATTTATCTGTTAACTTTAAAGTTTCCTGATCATTATTTGAATTAGACATATCAGGCGCATTCTGCAATAGGTCCCCACCATGGTTCAAGCCTTGTCGTGGCGGTGGGGCTTAGTAGCCTAGAGTGAGCCCAGTCGAAGCCAATTGAACCGAGGGGGATCTTTGCACCCCTCTCATAAGAAGAGGGGGTTTAAAGATCAGGAGGAGGAATCGCTCTCGGTAACCATCTTATAAGAAGAGGGGACCTAAGAGCAACAGGAGGTGGCGCTTTTGCGCACGGGTCAAGGGGCGAGGATGGGAACCTCATCCCATTGCACTGTCCCAATTGCGGTGGGGTTGTCCTGTAGTGCTGGGCAACCCCATCTGTGGAGGTGTAGTTGGTCCCTTAGGGGACTGACTAGCCATCGAGGTGCCCTGATGATTGTTTCCCCGCGTCGACAAAAAAAAAATCTGCAATAGGTTCTAGATATATATAGATAATATTTTATATATTTCTTTAAAATATTTTACAATTCACGTTGCGTTATTATACGCAATGTATTTCATATCCATTGGTGTCCTCTTACACATAACCTTTGTAGTGCGTGGTTTATGGTTTGAATATCGAAGTAGATTTACTTCTGAACATGTGTACATTGTAAGTAATAGCTCTCGGGAGTTCTAGTGGGAGATATAGGAAAGGGCAGACCTGTGTTGCAGGTGGGTACTCAATTACGTTACGACAGCTGTACGTAGGCAGGGTACTCGTATGTAAATATAGACACGCTAGTATAAAGCGTGACAGTTTAAGTGCATTGACAGCAAGCGCACTTCTGGATTGGCGCGACAGCTGATGGCAATTAGTGATGTAGAACGTCTGGATACATTAAGTTATGACATAACCATGTGGGCAAATATTAAACTCTTAAGCTTATGCGAACGTTACTTCATTACAATAAAAGTACTTTTACGGATTTTATGATGGTTAATTTAACTAGGCCGCCTTTTCTGAAACTTGGCGTTAATCGAAACAACTGAATAATTATAAATCTTCGGGCACTTCTAATAACATCTGGACATCTGTCATCTCAGTCCACCCGTGACCATGGTTTCTGTAAAGCTTCCGAAACGTCGCAATAGTTAAATAACCAAATAGGCCGCGATCAAATCCATAAAGGTAGTTTTATTGTTATGGGAAATAAAAATATGTTCTAAACCTTTATTTTAGTAGTTATATAGTAGAATAATACTTTATATGTAGTCTGATTTATTCCAAACTGGCACTCCATGACCGTGATGGAGTGTGCTTAGCACTAGACCTCGAGCTAGTCCGTAGGAGACAGTACTTACGTCGATGTGATTGCTCTGCCGTGGGTCGTGGCGCCGGCTGTCCCTTAACACACTGTCGCTGGCAGCACACCTGGTCTGGACCCCCAATGCCGCGACATTGCGAATTTGTATCGCAAGGGATCGTAAACAGTGTGACTTGTGGCAAGGTCTTAGGGCACACAAACTTTTGGCCCTTTCCTGTACATAAAAGTAGTATATTCCATAAGTAGTACAACACTACAGCTTTAGTAAGATGTAGTGGCATGCTGCATTGCAGCTAAATTGACCGGCACAACCGGGAAGATAACTCGCTTACATGACGCGCCGGTAACATGTGAACGTATAGAGGCATCCAAGGTGTCGCGTTTCGTGCGGTTTGCCCCTTCACTATAAAAAATATATAGTAGCGAAAGAGTGCATTGCAGCTAAATAGGGCCGGCACGGCTGGGGAGGTTGCACTAGTCATCACACTATCAGCAGAAAGTGACAGCTATGGTGTTGCTCGTGCGGTTTTTTTCCGGTGGCCCATTGAATAGGAAGCGGGAACGAGAACAACACATATTTATGACAATTATTCGGATGTCCATCGGCGTGTCCATCAAAACCATGAAAAGGCTACGACTGCCCGTCTGCGTGTTGTGTTATAAAAAAATAATTAAAACGCAACAAAGAAAGCGGTGTGTCCTCGCACGAGGAGTTACATAACAAATTACAAAAACCACAAAGTTCAGAATCGAGTTCAGAAAAAGTTGAATGGGTCATGGAATTTTACACGTGGAGCCTAAGTGTGATACTGGCTCGCACACTTTTAAAACCATGCTACATAGTTCAGGATGGACTGAGAATTGTTCACTTTACAGCAGTTGTGCAAGTTTCTACATAACTTTCCCGTAGAATAATTAGCGGGACCAGCTGTCTTATCCACATTTAAAAACATTAATTTAAGGTAAGTAAAATTTCACAGCAGTGTAAAATTTTAATAGTATTGGGGTAGTCGTGTAGTGTAAAAAGGTACTGGTGAGCGGTTATCCGGACTCTCGTGGACAGCACGAAACAGGACGTTAATCACATCATACACGCCACGATATAACTTGCACACGTGGCCGGTGACGTCACTTGTTACAATTGTATAGGGGTGTCAACATTCAGCATTGTTATAGATACTAGTTTTATTACTAGTATCAGAGTGGCTAAGTTGATTGGTTACGTTAAAGCTGACAATTTACGAACGCAATCGGAGGTATATTATATGTCTACTCCGTGCTTCTAGATCAGTATTAGATTGCGGCCAATTGGTCGGGCCCCATGACCTAACTAGTGCCTAGATATTGCGATCTACTTAGATTAGGTCCCATGGCGTAAGTAGTACTTAGATATTGCGATCGATCTGTTGGCCATCCCTAGTAGAGTAGGCATTCGTTTGAGACTTTCGCGTTTGTCACACATTTTGTAATTACTTTACGGATTTTAGTTTGACAAATAATTGTGTTAGAAAAGGTATTAACGACTAAGTACATTTGCTCGACGTTACGGCCGGGTTACACCAGCCGTGATAATGAGCATTTTGTTATGCAATTATTTATCGTGTTAAAACCCGTAGTCACTACAAAATAAGCATGTATGTACTAATAGGTTATAATAATAATTAATAGTTATGTGATTATGTTAGTTACCTATCTTTGCAGGAACGCTGGGTGTTGTCTGGATTGGCAGTATCTGTAGGAACGGTCGGGGCGCCTCGGTGGTCGTGGTGGTCGGCTTCGGAGTAGTCGTGGTGGTGGTCGTAGAGCTGGTGGTGGTACTGGGTGTTGTTGTAGTAGTAGTAGTTGTTGTTGTTGTGGTGGTGCTAGTGGTACTGGTGGTAGGTTCCGGTGTTGTAGTGGTAGTGGTAGTCGGCAATGTGGTGGTCGGAAGCGTGGTCGTGGGAGAGGTGATAGTGCTTGTGCTAGTACTACTCAGCCCAATGACGCTAGTCGCCTCGGTGGTTCTAGAATAGTAGGAATATCTACTTAGCTCTATAGTGATAGTAGAAGCAGTCTAAAACTAGTTTTTAGGATAAATGGACAGGATTTTTAGGACTTCTAGTAGGTATCTACACAAATATCTATTTTATAATCTTAGAATATGTATTTATTCTAAAACTATAACGGTAAATTAGTATCTATTGGACACATACTGTACGTGTTTTTGCAAACTACATGTAGAAAATGTATTTGTAATACATAAAATACTAGTTACAACCGTTTAATCCATCGCCAAACCAGTTTATAATCTATACCTATATGTGCCAAATTTCAGCCAAAGAACAACAAGTATAAATGCAAACTTTACAGGTTTAACATTAGTGTAAGTTTGCAGGACAATTAGCAGTCGTCACTAAAGATCATATGTATTGTAATACAAAAAAAATATTTAGGAGTTAAAGTGCCGATCGTTTTTTGACCAATAAAATATTTCATAAGAGTCGATTTGCTATAGCTAATGCTAAGACACTAGTAAAAGCGTAAAAGTACTTGAACTTATAAAACAACATTGGATTATATCAGTCTTAACTGCAAATAAATTGAACCTAATTGCAACACAAAATGACCTTAACCTGCAGCCGCCTCTTACTTTTAAATCCTGTCAATGTACGCCACTAGTCGAGGTCTATTCATCCAAATGGAAATACCTATCAGTTATCAGTTATCTAGGACTTTAGATACCTATTAACATTCCCTAACATTGAAATACGCCGCCCGTTCCGCGAACGTTCTTTTATCAATCTTCACTACTTTGGAACTGTCTTCCAAAGATGGGGATTGTCCCCCCCCCCCCCCCCCCCCC
>JAFELO010001026.1:68055-79662 GCA_017140195.1 Eumaeus atala | reverse complement strand
TTGACTTGTTACGCTCTCTCGCTAGCAACAGTACTGCGAATCGTGACGTTACTATGAGGTCATACTCTTTCAGGCATACAGCTAGCTTATCGATTTACACGACGTTACCTTGCCTAAACTTGCTATTGCTATTCCGTGTTGTGTTACCGAGAAATAAACGATTCCATTGTGTGTTATGTGATGTGTGGTCGCGTTACGATTCATTATCTGCGATGCAATTCATACTCATGCGGAGGAGCCATATCTTGTTCGACTGTCATGTATGTTTATAACAAATTTTAATGATTACCCTATAAGGATGTTAGTAATACGATCGCCGTGCAGTAGCTGGGATTGATCTGATGTCTTGCCGTTTATTGGGATGGTACTATGTCTAGCTGAACGATGAGGGCTGCTGCTGATAGTGAAAGAATTGATTATTTACATATCAGGTATTTGCATTAGACGCAGTCGTCTAAGCTTTGCACGAGGATCAGTGTGCGTGGAAATCAATTTATAATAAGAGTACTTTAACGAATTATTGCGCGGTTTACGTAAGTATTGTCACATTCCCGGTATTATGTTCAAGGCAGCCACGTGATGCTATTGAAATTAAAAAAATACATCAATATCTTAGTAGAGAAAATGGTCGGGTACTTCCCTCTATTTCTTGGGACTCGGTGATAAATATTATCAAATGAAATAGCAAACGTGGAACCTCAAAGCTGTAAGGTACAATAAATAATTTCGATACAACTAAATAATTGTAAATCTTCGGTTACTTTTAGTACAGGTTGGGCCACGAATTAGTTAACATTGGATAAAATCATAGTAAGAGACCATGTAATATATATTTTTTAAAATTTTTATTTACAAGAAAGCTAATCACTTGGAATTTACTTTTTGAAAATTATAGCAACCACAGTTTCGTCCTTTGCACTCTTCTAAGCGAGTACAGAAATTTCCTAATATTCGTCGACGAAGAGACCTCGAGATCGCCGACCTCTTCGATTTTTTTCTTTTAGCTGATGTAGTGTACTTGGTCTAGTGATATAGACACAACTGTTCCAGTATCCCCATAAAAAGAAGTCTGCTGGAGATAGATCTGGACAGAAGTCTGCTGGAGATAGATCTGGACAGAAGTCTGCTGGAGATAGATCTGGACAGAAGTCTGCTGGAGATAGATCTGGACAGAAGTCTGCTGGAGATAGAACTGGACAGAAGTCTGCTGGAGATAGATCTGGACAGAAATCTGCTGGAGATAGATCTGGACAGAAGTCTGCTGGAGATAGATCTGGACAGAAGTCTGCTGGAGATAGAGCTGGACAGAAATCCTGAATGTTCGTTAAAGTGAAGAATATCGCCTCGTCTGGAAATCAGCTTTTCCGGAAATATGTATTTGACCAATGGCAGGGACTCATTAGATGTGTGGCTCCGTCTTGTTGAAACCAAGTGTTAAGAATGTAGGCAGCAAGTTCCAGTTCCAGCTCCAGCTTTGGTGCCAAGAACTCCCGTAACACTTCCGAATACTCAGCAGAATTAACAGAACGGCAGCGATAATCTTAAAAAATGTACGGTCCAATGATTCCTTTTACTGAAATTGCGACCCATACCTTGGAAGAAAGAAGTGGTCTCTTGTGTTTAGCTTTGGTATTTTCGCTGCTCCAATACCTGCAATTTTGTTTGTTTACATGACCGTTGAGGTGGAAACGGGCTTCGTCTGAATATTAATAAGATGTCAAAATTACTGAATCGATTTAACATTGTTTCGGCATACGACTTGTGCAAATTTGAATCACTAGGCTTTAGTTCCTCCACAATCTGGATCTTACATGGATGTAATTTCAACATATGGCGTAATGATGTAATAAGATCCTAATTCAGCTGAACGTTTGCGCGACGTATTCAACACGAAACAACCGTCTCACAGTAGTGAGCGAATTGTTTCAGACAGTAGGCGCTACCAGTATATAAGTATTATCCATGGTAGGCGCGCTACAGCCCCGGGAAGCGATCTATTGCGACTAAATTTCCGAGAAGCGAGCTAGTGGTCAGACCGCGCAGCATTTGTTTGAGTGGGGCGTTACATTTAAATGTTAACGTATTCTTGGCCCACCCCCGTAACTTGTGTTATGACACCAGGACTATCATACCCGCTTATCCTTGACCATCGTTGCTGTAGTTTCGTAAATGTCAGGATTGTAAATATACTTAAATAAATAGAGAATTTTAAGGAATCATTATACTGCATCGATTGTCACGGCATGATTACAACAACGACACCAACTCACCTTCATTAATTCAATTCCTTTACATTTTAGATTTTCAAATGGGGTATCCTATCTGTTGAAAATCTAATAGTACCCCAAAAGGGAAAACTGGCAAGAGTGTCCGAGGAGTCCCTCTTCCCCCGATTCTGACGTCGGGGGAAGCTGCGGTCAGGTGCTTTCATGACCTCGGCGCTGACATAAAATTTTGGATCTTGTAGATGATCATGAGTGAGGGCTGCTGCCGGGACCGGCTGCTGTGCGAAGATAGCGTAAGAATGTTCGCTGCCGGTGCGCAGCGCGTTTGTACGACAAGTGTTTAGGGACCTGGGCTTATGGCACATCTCTCTTCTCTCGATGATTTGGTCGCGAGCTAAAAGCAGAGGTTTATGTAGGGTCGTGGCTCCATTTTCTGAAATCACGAAACTCCGCAACGTCGCTTTTGAGGAAACCAATTGACGTTCTAGTAGTAGACACAATTATGTATGTTTATTACTTATGGTTTCATGTCTCAATTATATCGTTGCAAGGCTCCAGGGAACACTAAATTACTTTTGTGAAAAACATTGTTCGAAATATTTCTATACAATAGACATACGAGTATAAGACATTAGCAGCTCACTTCGGGCGGATGTTTTTACAAAAATACGCAAAAATTATAAATTTCACTTTCGGCTTCCACGGTACCATGACAACAAATCAAATTTATGGCAGAACAACATCTGTCGGGATAACTAGTAGTCAATAATTTCTGCAACTGCGATATAAGGATTTATTTGATATTTTTTCACACCTATCATCATTCCTCTCTCGAATCTCGAACATTTTAGGAAATGTTATAAAGCATATGTTTATCTCAGATAATATAGAATTTCAATGGTAAAGGAAGTTTTCAAATAGGTCCAACATTTTTGGAGCCTATTCAATGTAAGTAAAACAAACAAATAAAATGTTTCCTCTTTATTACCTGACTGCGCCAGAAGGAGAGCAATGTTTTTCGAGAGTTCGTATCTGTGTATGTATGCAGATACATATGAATCTACATACATACACAGATACGAACTCTCCTACAACGTGAATGGCTTGACGGCTTTTCATGTATCAGGCGACGATTCGTTTTGATAACGAGAGTGTCAAGGGTTCGGGCCCAAATTAGTTAAGTTTAATTTTTTTTTCAATGACATCAAGTGGGCTGTTTAAATATACCCCATATTTAAACACCCCACTTGATTTCAACGGCGATTAGATCACCTTTTATGTTAGCAGTCGGGTTTTTAAATGTGTAGCGTAGCGTACAGGTACCAATAAATCTACACTTAGACGGCGAATTGCCAATATCCCTTAACTGACAGTCAACATTTTACAGGAACTGAATAAAAAACTCTTTTTTTTAAATTAACAAAAGATATAGTTTTGGTATAAATTAATAAAGACAATATAGTAATACACAAACAAAAAAATACTTCGGAGATTGTTATACAACACGTGACTATGAATACGAATTATACAACACGTAATAATGAACTCCTATAAAGTCAAAACAGTACAAAGTGAATTTCTCTAGAAATGTCAGTTAGGGGGTGTTAGCACTTCGCCGTAGATTTGTACTCGTATAATGTACAGTACTGTTGACAGACTTTCTACCGGACCAGAACGTATGCTATATATAAAACTTGTAATTTTCCTTTAACAGGCAGTAATAAAAATACAAAACAATAACAATTAAAAGAACAATAGATCCCGACTGCTAACAAAAAACAAAAGAACCGTCGGGGAACAAAAAGAAAATAAAAACATTAAAATCTTGGCAAAAATCTTCCTGGTAAATTATAGTACCGGACTGCAGAGGCCTTTTTTTCTTTCATGTTAGCAGTCGGGTTTTTAAATATTAGTGTAGCGTACAGGTACCAATAAATCTACATTTCGACGACGAATTGCCAATATCCCTTAACTGACAGTCAACATTTTACAGGAACTGAAAACTTAAAAAAAAAATTAAGAATAGATATAATTTTTGTGTAAATTAATAATGTTTTTATTAATTTATACCAAAATTATATCTATTCTACAACTTATACAACACGTAATAATGAACTCCTATAGAGTCAAAACAGTATAAAGTGAATTTCTCTAAAAATGTCAGTTAGGGGGTGTTAGCACTTCGCCGTAGATTTGTACTCGTATATAGATATGTACAGTACTGTTGACAGACTTTCTACCGGACCAGAACGTATGCTATGGAAGCGAAGAGCCCGATACAGCTACATGGGATTGCATTTTCACAGCCCTGTCTGTGGGTGCAAGTCGGACTCGCGCAGGAAGGGTTCCTTTGTCTATAAAAAAACCACTTTCTCTTGTATTCTTCATAAATTCACATTTTATGCTATTTTCTAGTTCTATTCGTTGTTTAAGGGGCAACAGAAATACATTATCTGTGAAAATTTTAACGGTCTGACTATCACGTGACTGAGATACAAGGTCGAGACAGACGGACGTCAGAGCCTCGGTTATAGCAAATAAGCTATGATTGCATTTCATTTTTTTTTTGTTGGAGAAATGTTTGAAAGATACTCGGAGCTGGGGGAACATGGCAGGTTGTGTGATTTTAAACAACAAAGCCTTGGTAGCGGAGAGGGGATACTGGAAATCGAAACGAACCATAGCCGCTGACACCTTCACATCCTAGTGCTATGCGGACATTAATGGAAGGTAATTACATTTAATCGGTTGATCTGAATGTGAACTATAAAAACTGTGGGCGTATTTTGATCTAAGCCATGCATCGAACACGTGACTACGGACTTTCCTAATCTTTCGTCTGTGACTCGATCTGAATATAATAATCTGTCCATGCTAAAATAGCGCCTACCTCATACTATCGTTATCAAAATGATTCATCAAGAATCTAGAGGACTTCCCGTCATTAAAAAAATAAACAGAAAATCACTCTTTGAAGGCCAATAAATTGTCTTTTAATGTGAAACATGGTCTACACGTGACCATGGTTGCTGTAAAGCTTCTGAAACGTCGGGCTACATAAATAATTCAATAAACCGCGACATCCGTAAAAGTAGTTTTATTGTAATATCTAGCGTCTAACCTGAGTAGATTACACTTCTAAAATGGAGACGCGTTGTAAGGGTCAATTCATACTAGCGCAGATTCATAGAAGCGTCAAATTCCTCACAATCAAAGCGAAGTCGCACGAATGCGCGCTTTTTCGTGGCATTAGTGATGGACACCAGTTGCCAGTTGAATTTTTGGACCAAATAAATTAATTTCTCGTCGTTTTCCACTTCGACACAAGACAGTTTCCGTCCGATTCCGATTGCCGACTGACCAGACGGCGCGTAGTTCGCCTAATAGCCGCTTGGCTTCACGCGAATGCGCGCGCACCAATCAGAGTTGCTCGCGCGCAGGCGCGCGAATTCCCTCAAATGCGCGTAAATTCGCGCGTCTTTTTTCCTTGGAATAAATATGTGCATTACATTGTGGAAATAAGGGTGAATTTGCTATATTAAGTTTCGGATTGACGCTTCGATGCGCTTCGACTCTGCGCTAGTATGGATTGACCCTAAGAAAGTGTATCGTCATTGTGCACATATGTACTGGCGTCTCGCCTAGGGTTGTACGATGCTAATTCCCATGGTACTGATCACCAGATAGCGGAATTTTAATACGAAGGATTCATTATTTCGTATATACTGGTCATATATATTATATATCATTATCAATTGTTCAATTTAAATTATTTCTTAAAATATACATGTGTTACTGATTGATATGAATGTCAATTACGTATAGACTATTTTTGTTTTTTTTATAATGTAATATTCTTCGTCCCAGCTTTATCGCGCTGCTATATCAGATAATCGGGCTCATTATCATTATACTGAGATAAACATAAGTCCTGACTTATTGGCAGCTTAGCTCGCATGTGATCGAAGTCAGTAAACTTCGATTTCACAGGTTCCGGTTGGAAGTAAATAATATGTGTAAAGGTGGTAGTTCAAACTTAAGTAAAGAATAATAGTTTACCTGTATCTGATGTCTGTAGAACCTACGTCTGTTAAAATTACCCGTTCAGTATTGCGTAGTCCTTGGTGTGCCAGAAGTATGATACTTAGAGAAGCTAGTAACATTACAAATCATAGTCATAGCATTTATTATTATGCTTAGGCATAATTATTATAATTAGCTACTGGCTAGTTAAATGAAATAAATCATTCATCATCATCATCAGCCCTTATCGGTCCACTGCTGGATATAGGCCTCTCTCAATGAACGCCAAGACGGATCGGCTAACTGCACGGAGATCGTCTTCCCACCTGGGAAACGGTCGACCGAAAGGTTCGTTTTCCTAAACGCGGCCTCCACTCCAGAACCTTACTGGCCCACCTGCCATCCTTTCTTCTGAGTGTGTGATCGGATACTTTAGTTCTCTGCCTTAGGACATCGTTACGAATTCTGTGGGACAGAAAAACCCAACATAGCCTCTTGAGCTACCGCAAACTTGCGGACCAGTCCTAATTTAAGAGGCTATACTTCGGCCTCGTAGGTCTTCACGGGGAAAACGCACTGATTGAAGACTTTCGTCTTCAAGCTCTGCGGTATAGGCGACGTGAGAACGTGACGAAACTTCCGGAATGCTGCCCAACCCAACTGAATCCTACTAACAGCTTCCTTCTCGAAGTTATATCTAACTAATTGCAATAGTTGCCCGAGGTAGACGTATTCGTCTACGACTGAGAATAACACCATCGACTTTGACCGGCCTAGGGAGAATGTGTTCGTTGAACATGACCTTTGTCTTGTCCAAATTCATCCTAAAGCCAATACGCCGGGAGGATTCATTTAGCCTGTGCAACATTTCCTGCAAGCTCTCTAATGATCCGGCCAACACAACTATGTCGTCGGCGAAACGAATGTGTGAGAGGTACGTTTATATTTATGCCGCATTCTGCCCAGCTTAAAGTCTTAAAGACGTCCTCCAATGCATTAGTGAACAGTTTCGGATAAATAACATCCCTCTGTCACTCTACTAGCCCTGATAGACCTCCCGGAATCAGAACGGACATAAAAGCAGCGTCATACAATGCTCTCAGTACGTCGACGTAACGCCAATCGACCTGACATCGCTGTAAAATTTCTAGAACAGCACAGGTTTCGACAGAGTCAGACGCTTTTCATAGTCCACAAAGGCAAGGCACAGCTGCTGATTGTACTCATGTATCTTTCGTACGACTTTCATTATGGTGAAAATGTGGTCTATGGTGCTAAATCCTCTGTGAAACCCAGCTTGTTCCGATTTCTGGAATTCGTCAAGCTTTGTGGTGAGACGATTCGTCAAGACTCCGGGGAATAACTTGTAAATATGGCCCAGAAGTGAAATTGGTCTGAAGAAAAAAAACAAAACAACGTCTCTTCCAAGCCATGCCTTGGGAGGTACGCCCCGCTGAAGGACAAAATTAAAAATGTTTTTTAGCTCTCTTAATACAGGTTCGCCTTTAGCTCTAAGAAGCTAGTCTGTAATTCCGTCATTCCCGGAGCTTTTCCTCCTTTAAGCTGCGCAAGAGCTAGCAATGTCACTCAAGCTGATGTCCGGCAGATCGCCTCACAAATGTCGTGTTAGGTTTGAACGCGGATCGTTGTTTAGGATATCGGGATGAGGAGCGTGCGACGTATACAACTTCCTATAGAAATCTTCGATCTCAGATAAGATCCCAGGCTTAGAAGAAATGGTAACCCCGGAATCAGTCCTAGCCTTTGTCAGATGTCCTATATTCAGTGACCTCTAACCCATCGATGATCACTTCCAGTTTTAAACCTGTTGATCACGGAGACATTCCTAAATATATGCTTTCAGTCCGTCATAATAAAATTAATCTCATTCCTTGTCTCAGTATCGAGGCTCTGCCATATCCACTTCCTATGGGGCTTCTTCTTAAAATAGGAATGCATTAAGAAGAGGCCCTCCTTCTTGAGGAAGTTTACCAGCATTTGCCACCTGCGATTTCGACTTCCGACTCCATGTGGTCCCAGACTCAATTTGACACCACTTTGTAGTCCCGTCTTAGTATTAAAGTCCCCCTATAACAAAATCGAAGTGGGCCTTATAGGTGTTATGTAAGGCTTTTGAGACATCCTCATAGGTTGTGTCTACGTCGTCACAGGAAGGTGTCGAGGTTGGTGCGTATACTTGTATCACTTTGAGGCTATACCTCTTATTGAACCCTACTCGACACACTAGAGATTTCGACGATGTTGCCTACGAGGGACTTATTCGCGAAGAATCCCACGCCACCTTGTGGTGGACTTGTCTTCGGACTTCACGTAGCCCCAGAACGTGACCTCGGATTTTTCCCAGTTCCACCTCCAGCTCAACCAAGTGGTTATCTAGTCTAAGCATTCGTCCTTTATATGTAGCCAGGTCAAATCGGTGGTAGCGATCCGTAGCCCGTAGATTCTTAGCACCCCTTGTTCCATCGTTACCGTTGCCGCCACCATGGCCAGAACTAGTGGAACTACCGGGAACTAAGGGACGAATTCTACTGCTGTCATCCATTTGATGTTAATGCCCACAATTGCGACGCTGAGCAGTCGGATTGGCAATCGCAGATAAGGTTTCAGATCAACGCTACTGCTGCCTGTCGCCGATTCGATTTATGGTACCGCCATCACTCAGCGCGAACGCCGTTCGGTGCTTCCGTCTATTTTACTGTGACTATGAAACAGACGGAACACCAAACGATCAGCTCACTGAAGCCTCTTTGTTGTTAAGAGACTAGTGGCCTTTTGACGACTCTTATGTCACCCTGGGCTAAAACTGAGGGTGCGGTAATTCTTAGGCCGCCTCACGCATTTATTGAGGATTGAGCAAATGATGAAATACATAAATAATTGTAAATTTGTAAGATATTGACATTTTAAATCATGTTTATTTAATATATACATATGAAATTGGCCACCTTAATCACGAATTTCTCCTCTTTGGTAAGGAACTTCAAAATAAAATTTGTACACATATTTATTCATGTATTTGTGCTTCGATGACCGTCATTTATTTATTTTTTTCTTTTCTTCTGTTTTTTTTTCTGTTTGCGTCATCCATTTTACAAAATGGAAAAATTAAGATATCGCATTATTTACGGGTACGAGTTCCGCCTTGGCACTAGTGCTGCGAAGACGACTCGAAGGGTGACTGGTGTGTATGGCGGTCGTGTTGCGAAAGAAAACACAGTTCGTGTTTGATTCCAACGTTTTCGTTCTGGAGATTTCGACCAGCAGAACAAGCCTCGTGGATAGCCTGAGAACCAAGTTGGTAATGAAAAGTTTAATGCTATTGTTAAAGCGGATCCATCGCAAACCACGTCCGAGTTAGCTGCAGGCTGCGATTTTTTCACTTGAAGCAAATTGGGAAGATTAAAGCTTGGAAGGTGGGTTAAAAACCTCATGAATTGACTGAAGAAAACTGGCAAACGCGAGTCGACTGCTGCGTTACATTACTAAACCAGGTCAATAATGAAGGTATTTTAGACCTGTGATGAAGAATTGATTCTTTACGATAATCGGAATCACTCAGCGCAATGGTTGGATCCAGGCCAGCCAAATCCTGCCCTCAGCGAAAATTAACCCTAAAAAAGTTACCTGTAGGCATTTGGTGGACTAGTACCATTATTTATCATTACAGTTTTCTCAAATCTGGCCGAACTATTACGGTTGATGTCTATGGTCAGCAATTGCAAACCATGATGGAACAGTTAGCGGCTAAACAACCAACGCTGGTCAATCGCTTCACGCCACTGCTTTATTATAACTAAACATATCAAGCCTACTTCCCTACTTACATTAAGCGCTTAGCACTAAACTTACTTTGCAGTGTAACTTTGATAATGGTGTTTAATTTTGATGATAATATTTAATCACAGTTAGGCATCATCTATACATTGTTGAAAAGTTGTTAAGTGTAATCTTGCTAATCACTCATATCCAGGCTATGAAACTCTAAACCCACAGTTTTAGATTTTTCGATAGCATATGGGAACAAAAAAGTAATTAGAGTAGTTTATTGGTGATTACTGACGTCCATCATCATCCGCAGGGCTAAGCAGATGCGTTGCTTGTCGCCTCTTTCTCTCATGGGTCACCGGCTCACAATACTAACAAACCGCACGAAAAATGACACCAAAGCTGTATTTGCGTAAGCATTGAAGGCGGAAGCGGTATCATGCAAGGTGCCGCCCCGGTCGTGCAATCCCGCTTCTGCTACAATGCAGCAAATAAAGATTTTACTTGTTATGCTCTCTCGCTCGCGGGCCCCGACTACTCGGAACATTACTATGACTCGACATGTTACGTCATAATTTTTTGTGTATGCAGCTAGCAAAAAAAATTACATTTTAACATTTTTTCTGTGATGCTGTATAGTCCGTTTAGGAGTAGGCATATTAATTGTTCATTTCTGTCTGTTAAAAAAATTATGAAATTATGAGCTTGTAAAGAGGTACCGACATGCTGCATTACTGACTAATTGGGTAAACACTATCAGAGAAGTACCACTCGCTCACATGATAGGTGTTGGGTTTCGATGGCCGGGGAAGGAGAGAAAATAGGCAACACAACACAACAAGCTGTACGTAAGACGTACTTAGTGTCAACGATGCACTGCAACCGGATTGGATCGGCGCGCGGCGAGAGCTACATCTTGTGCGATCAGGTGCGATTATCTTCAAGATGTCTGCTTATTTTGTTATTTAAATAGCTTCTTAACAAATGTTATCAATACATTTTATCCGGTATGGGTCGCAATGCCAAGACGTGGCAAAAAGTAAAACAAGAAATAAATAAATATATTTTAGGGATAGGAGCGTCCCCAGTAAAAAAACAAAGAACAGGAAAAAATCTTCACTTGTGATATTTTTTTTCCATTAAGCAACATTTTAAGAAACAAAATGAACGTATTTATGCTCGAAGCTGTAAGGAAGCTTCCCAGTAAATCGACATTGTGCAACGTGGGCATTATCCGACTTCAGTTATTATTTGGTGGGCGTTAAAATGTATCAAAATATCGTCACAAGTGTATCAGAATACCATTCTTTAGCAGGTAGTTAAGCCTTTAACAATACCATCTTCAATAACTTTTTTTTTTCGGAGGGACCTAATACTGGTTGGCGGCGCTAGTCCAGCCTCAACAGTTCTACTGACTACGAAGACTTTTGTGTCTTCAGATTTAGGGAGACGATAGGGGGACAGACCCCCTCCTTTCCCGCAGATGGGAAGAGATGAACCGGAATTTTGTTGTGGGCGTTACCCTATGGTGATTTATTATTGGGAAAGGAAAAGGGGGAGGCGGTCGCCCTCC
>JAFELO010001026.1:28901-67991 GCA_017140195.1 Eumaeus atala | reverse complement strand
CAAATCGGCAAAAACCGTATTCTTAATTTATTTATTATTAGAACTCTCTAAAGTCGCCTTATTTTATTTCTATCAATCTAAGCTCTCGACTTACGGATTGGAACCCGGGCTCGTTTCCGTAAGCGGTGTGTTGAGTTTGACATTCTGTCAGTCATATGTTATAACTGTGTCATCTTCAATAACCAAATATGGTCCTTTCAGGAAGACTCGTGACCAAATGATAATGCTCGATCCAACCGATTTCGGTTAAAATGTCCAAAAAATTGATGCCATTTTGATCTCCCACAGTAGTTTAAATTATTCACAAATTTTTCGAAAAGAATTCATATTAATGGAAAGTACAAGTTTCGAGTAAGTAATTAAAACGAGTTTTTCTTTTATCTTATCTTGTTAGAAAGAAGTACAACAAAGTAATATTATTTGGGTTCCATTTATAACATACATCCCCCATGTCTGTATAATAGGGTAAAAATTAAACTAATTCAGTATAAATAAATCTTATGATATAGGCTACCTTTGTTTCGAATAAAGGTTACATTTTTTTGTATGCCTATTCATTGCTCAATTTCAGATGACTTTTAATAAAATTAATAAACGGCAAAAATATCAAAACAATAGTTTGTTGAGTACACGGCTACATAGTTACATAGACTAGTCTCTACATTTGTAGTAGATAAACAATAAAACCAAATGTTTTTCAAAATACAATTATGTATATTTTTAATAGCTTTTTGTTCCAATTTTTTACAAAATTTTGTGGTTCTTTGTAATTAACATCTATTAATGCTTAATTCGATTTTTCAACATTAAAACTTGTAATTTGGTAATGACATCTAATTTGTTTTTTCTCAGATTGCATTATATTTTATGAGTTTGACTACTCAAATTGTTTTCTGTAACAAAGAATACATTATTATTATTGTTTAATATATTTATTTTGTTATTATGCATCGTGTTACAGATTGAGTTAGCTGAAAGAAGGCACGCTACGTCACGGCGGCGGCCGGCGCCGCTCGGGTCACAGAAGCGACGAGGATCAAGCGCCAAACAGCCAAGACGCGACCGCCAGCGTGCACGCTCACACGATCGCTCGCCGCTCGGCACTCATTGCCGACTTGACCGTAGCCCTCGCACGACGCGTCGTGTCTTACACAACTTAAGAGTGATCGTTAATAACTAGCCAAGACGGATATTAATATATATATATTCGTTTTGTGGAAAACTAATACTTTTATTTGACGTCGCGTCGCTTTTAAAGCTCAAGATATTTTTTTTGTAACTTTTGAACGTGGGAAGAACTGAAAATGTCGAAAAAACATCTTCACAACCAAGCAGCGATCCCATTGGCGCCAGCGGTGTTTAAGGTACGAACTCTATTTAATAGATGTTGCGAATTTTTTACGTGTTTTCAGCTTTGCGCTATGTATTCTCAAAAGAATTTCAGACTGAATTTTAAGTGCATAAAATTGTGAAACTATTGGTTGCGGCTCGTATAGACGGTCGAACCAAGGTTTTATCTAGAGGAAAGTTAATTTGAAGACCTGTAGAGGTTTCTAAAACATAGAGTTATTTATGCTGTGCGACTGTAATAATTTAACAAATAGCTGAGCTTAATATTTGCATTTTATTTACGTACCTTTAAATACATTTTGACTGTGTGGATACAATCCTTTCGTTTTTTAAATAAAACCTAAATACCTATTTTCATACGTCACAATTTTTTAGACCTTGTCACTACTTGTATTATATGAGTTTGTGCATTATGTATGGGGTGTAGTTAACATTTTATTTAATTCAAATAGAAAGAAGTAATGCATATTTTATTAAAATGTTAGGTTTCTGCATATATACTCCATATAATTTTCAACTGAACTTTAACTATTCTTTGAATAATTTGAATTATTCTGCACGTATTAAGTATAGTTTCAGAGTTAAAGACGAACGGGTCGTGGAAAGAAAGTGTTATTGTATTCATCATCATCATCAGCTACGAATGACGTTTTCATAAACGTTAATGGTGTCAGTCTAATATTGTTTAAAAATTTTGTTTTATTCGAAATATAAAAAATTGATTTAAATTTTAAACAAAAATTATGTTTTTAACTATAATTAGGTATTTAAATTATTTGTATCGTAAAGGTTTCTGTACTCTGTAATGTTCGCAGTCGGTAGATTTAGTCTTCAAAATGTATGCTACCTTAGTGCATTTCTCATTGACGCTTTCTAATTCTGCATAACTACATACCAGCGTTATATAAGCACTTTAGTACAAACATTATGATCATCTTGTGTCCAGTCATTTCTTAAGAAAAATGCAAAAGAATGAATATTGTGATTGTAATATCAAAAGATGTGCAATATAATATTACGATATGGGATGTATATGGGATGAAATCGCAGGGCGCCACTAGCAAATATCTATAATACATATCTGGACAGGACTTGAGGTTCTACAAGAAAAGAGCCATTTTTTTTTTTGGAAGTGTCGTCCTTCGAGGACACAGCATGGCTTCACGCTTGCAAGAGGTCGAGTTTAGCGGATGGCTGTGGACGGATGTTGTCACATCTACTGGATGTGTTAGAATACGTCGAAAACGGTTAACAAATTACCCACATATTATAGCTGTCCTTGGTACCAAAAACCATTCAAGAATATATATTTTTTTAATTCCCTTGATGCATCAAATATCTCAATCTGATTATTTTAAGCCTTCTAGTGCTGGTGTAGTATCGCACCCGGTATGTTTTTGAAATTTCTTAGGGCACGTTGAACACTTTTTGGGTGAACAAAAATCTTGGGACACATTGTCATGGGCGCGTCACACATCGTCACGCTCGACTATGCACATAGCGCGCTTTTCTTCGCCAAACTTATTACACCACGTATTGGGGGAACAAAAATCATAGAACTCTCCTGATTATCCCTCTTTTCGACATGATTTACAGCTACGTGATTGTATGTGATTGTATTTGCGCTATTATTGCGTAATGGGAGCACAAAAGTCATGAAATTCATCCACCGAACGCATTCCATGATCTATATATATTTACTTTGTATATATGTCTAATTTTTGGATAAACAAAAATCGTGACACTCGCCTCATCGTCACTACACGCTTTCCACGGACGCATGTCTAGAAATAACTAGCTCTGTTATTACGTTGATTGATTGTAAAGCTAAATCACTCTTAGTAACAATCTTGACTGTTTATCAACATCATCGACCTAGGCGTCTTTGAATGAACGATAGTAGACAATTGGCTAAATGCCAGGACTTCTCATTGGTTACCCGACTGACAACGTACGCGCCGACGACGTCGAATTTGAAGAGACGGACGCGGATCCCATCCATCCATTGCCAATAAAATAAATGCTTCTAGTTGTCTTATAATATAGTGTATTTATAATACATGTAGACTGCGTTTTGCATTGTAAGAGTCGTGGGTGATTAAGACTTCACCCTGTTTAAATATATTTTACGAAGCTAATGGCACCTCTATGTACGTTTGCCTACCGGAATTTGAAATCACAGTATTTAATCTCAACAAAATGTTAACAGATATCTAAGTAGGTATTGTATCGCTAATTAATATTTAAAATAATATATTATGTATTTTTTAAGTTTGAATCTACTCCTTTACAAAGATTAAGCAATGGTATCTGTTCCAGAATTAAGAAAAATAACTACTTTTGACATCGCTAGAAAGTTCTGAATTTGAAAATGTTAACATATTCGTATAATAGAAATTCCAAATTTGAACGTGTTACGCAAGTTCGCAAAATGCGCAGTTGCAGCGTAATTATTTACAAGCACGATTAACTTTCAGACATTTGCCCTGTGCTGTTTGGTTACATATTTAATTATTTCAGTAGAAAATAAGTTTAGCATATTATTATAGATTAGTAGTGAGAGAGAATAGTGCTAACCTCCTTTATACAAGTAGTATACTACCAGGGATCAGCTCACACATAGGTCTGAGGCAAACCAGTTGACTGCGATTGACTGGTCGAACCCTTAAGTAGTAGAGTCTTTTTTTTTTAATTTAGAAGAAATATGTACCCACTTAGATACTTGTAGACTCAAAGTATTTGGTACTAGTCGATCTTAGCTCGAATCGATTCGACCACATCTGGTCTAACGTTTTACACAGCGAGAGTATGTGCGATCGTTAAAAAAAGAAATCGTTAGCTTGGTCTCGATGCAAGCAAGCCTACAGTTTGTACACTCACAAATGTTTGTTCCATCTGAGAACACATATAACCCACATCACAATTTACTATACGTAATCACATTAACGAGTACTTGGGTACTACAATATATATGTGTACAAATAATGGACCAGTTTCCCACTACTTAAACTTTTTTTTAAACTAACAGATTCTGTCCCCTCATTAGAGATTTCATGGACCAGTAGCTCTTCCAGGCTTTGTCCTTTCGACGACTGATCTCTTTCTCTTGCCTATTTTCGGAAGAGACTATCTGGCCCAAGTAAGTATAATCGTCGACATTACGTATCTGGTGTCCATCTATATCGAGCCTACGCTTCGTGCTATTCGTCATTAATTGCGTTTTTGTCCAATTCACCATAAGTCTTACCTCCTGACCTGCCGTACTCATATTTTGGAGCATGAACTGTAGTTCTGGTGCTGATGGGGCGTAGAGGGTCGTCCGAAATTATAAAACAAAATAAAATAATTCAACAATTATAAAACAACAAAAAAGTTATCCAAAAAATTTGATATCGATAAGTACCAACATGAACGTACCGTGTTATGACAAACATACTTACACGATCATGACCAACGCACCCAGTTTTATCTCCATTGATCGCAAAAGGGTCACAAAGAAGTGGAGAATACTTCTAAGAAGCTTGTAAATCTTTGTGCTCACAGGCGGCAACAATATATATTGCGTTTTGAGTTTAGTGTATTTTATTTTACTACACATACTTGTAATTATAAGATGGTATACACCGCGTCGTGACGTCACACGGGTAATACAATAATGAGACAAAAGACAGGAGTAAGGCACGTTTCGGTTGAAATTCAGAAATGGCATTGGGGAAGTGCAGTCGGCCGCGACCGGGGACGCACCGTTCGCTCGCATGCATTATGCTGGGGCCGTAAAGTGTCTATTACTTTACAGTGGTGCTGTTAAATATTAGTGATACCATTATGCGAGCACACTTAACAATTCACTGTCATTGCTATAATTCATAAATCATTTAATTCTGAAGATTGTTAGACGAGTGATAGGTTTATTGTAAAGCTGACGCTTAGAAATAAATACGATTTTGCAATACGTGTTGATTTGGCGTAACCATTTTTGAGTCCATTTGAACTAGTAATTGCGGTGTTGTACACAATTGTAGGCAAACACAATGATTAAATAGCAACAGTTAAACTATAATTTAAATCATCATCATCATCTGTCATGCTATTTTATTTTAAACTCAAATATCGATAATTAAACCACATTTTGGTACATTGATGCGATTTCGTGATTTATTTTAAAAAGTTGCAATATTGATGTAAATTACTGATTGTTTTCCCAATGATGCGTCTTATCCACTGTTGGCACACAGGTAGCCCCAGGTGCTTACGACATTGTGTATGAATAGTCACTGGATGGAAAACTGACAAAATGTTTAATGAATAAGGGCTTTAGTAATAGCAAGTGCTGTATAACTGTCGAATTAGGCAGGACCGGGATTCCTCCTTGCTTACATGATACGCAAAGTTACAGCTTTGTTTTAGAGAAGGAGGGCAACGCGTCGCATAACAATAATACCGATGTTTGTGGGCGTCCTGAAAAGACTATTCTGAAAAGGGCTATCGAAGAATTGTTCAACATTTTTGATTTCTGTTCTGTCGCTACATGTATTTTCTTTTGAGTTAGACTTGTGAGTAGATTTTGTTCTTATAAAATAATAATTTGCCTGCCAACTTCCTTGATTATTCTATAATAATAAAGTAATAGTAATAATAATAGTAGCTGGCAGGTAAATGATCGTCTTAAGACCACGACAAGGCGGCCATGAATGACGGCCATGGGGTGTCATAACCCGATGGACAGACTGAAATTTGCTTGTTCAGGGTTCAGTCAGTCCCTTGTACAATTGTTATGACTGGGCAGTTTTAGTAGTACAAGTTTAATAGTACGGTGTGGTAGTTAGTGCCGCAGTGAATAAGAGATATGACGATACCGCCTACTGACTAGTATAGTCCCAGTGAGACAGTGGCAAAAACCACCGAAGTAATAATGTACGAATGGTTGCCAGGTTCGAGAAAGTGGCTTTATTGTCTAGGCACAGAAGTGTGACGGTAAAACTACTGCGTCATACATTTCAAGTGGAAGCAATTGTTCGACTTCAAGTAGATATTTAAAGTCTAGGATGAGTGTAGGTACCTAGCCATAGATTTTTTGAAAGATAAAGACCCTCATCATTATTGCGTTTGCCGTCTTTATCACGATAGCATACAATGAACGTGAACGCGGCCTTCTGGCATTAGTTAAATATAAATTATCTACGGCTACATATTGTAGCCATTAGGATTTTACAGTTGTGCATTTAAACGAGGGGTCCGCGATGCGAACAGGTTTCTCAAAAATGGCTTCCATTCAGTTTCTTTCCAATTTTGCGAGCCGCAGACCCTAAACCGTGTGATAAAAGATACCAACGCGCGCTAAGGTACCTTCAACGTCTCTACACCTGTCTCTTTCACACACAATGTACTGTCTCAACCAGAGTGAGAGAGCAATTTTGTTCCTGTAATTTTATGAAACTAACGTACTCTTTGTAACTGTCTGTAGACTGATAATTTTTAAATTCATATTCGATAAGCCTCGCTAACCTCGAAATCATTTAAATACACTAAGAGCATAATAATATGTATTATGTACTGAAAGTGTACATTTAAATACAATTTTTAGTTTCATGTGACAGATGACTGTCACAACCCTCCCTGCCACGTATGAATTTATTCAATTGTAATTGTGAAATTACCCGGTAAATCTTGCGCAATATTCAATAATGAAATAACTTATCTATTAATATAAGTCATTAGGCATTACAATTAATTTTATGTAGTAATGTAAACAGCCATGCGAGTTCATATTTCCCTATTAAAATTCAATACCTGTCTGTACAAACATTGATTTGGACCAATTATTCCGTTACGCATCTTTTCTTTCGTAGATGGTTCTAGAGAATTCTAGAACTTATTTGATGTTTGTATTATTTATAAAAAGAGACATAATCTTACAGCTTTTATTTATCCAATAGGTATATAAGGTAAATTAGGCACTTAGCTATTTTACAAAGTAAATGACGGTGTTGCCAATTTATTGAAGAGAAGCAATAGAATAAATAATGATTGCAATGTCAAAACGTGTTCTAAGAATTGTGACGTGCGAAGAAATAATATGAATAGTTATCCCCTCCTGCATACCCCACGTTCGCCCCACAGTATAATAGGCATCTATACGGTGCGATACAGTGAGGGTTACGTCACCAGCGCGATGCCAAATTAACTTTACGAGTTGCATAGCTGTAAATGTGGCGAGCGTTAGGCGGTGGCGGTTTGGCAGACGCGAGAGCGACTTTACAGTTTACCAAGTCGAGTTCAGCGCGGCCAGTGGAAATTTCCACTGGCCGCTCGTTCGCCACGCTCCCCCGTCCCTCTCCCCGCGCCGCTACACGCACACACACACATAACCCCATTCTTGTGCGCCCTGTGCGCTGTGCGGTTGTGCTTTACGCACACACTGAAACACCCGCTGGCGTCTGTTGAACGCGCCGGCGACGATGTTTCAGAACGCACTCCTATATAGCCCTGGGACACATTTGTTCCACTGTTATACAACTGACAGTACTAACAAAAAATGAAACAGGAAGTTCAGAATTGTAACAAAATTTGAAATGATTCTTGATTCGACAGCCTAGTTTCATTGCAAACACAAAGCAGAGAAATTATTATAATATGGTGAATAAAAGCCGGCCAAGTGCGAGTTGGATTTAACGAAGGGTTACGTGACTTTATCAATAAAAAACTGAAAAAAGACATTTGCACCTTCCTGAAAATATTATTTAATTCTGTTTTTAGTATTCATTTATATATATATGCCACAGAAATAGATTATCTGTGAAACAGCAAAAATCAGTGTGTAAAAATGTCCACAGTGTTTCATGAGCTCACGAGATTTTAACCCCTTGATGAAGATCCGTACAAATCTCTAAAGAATACCTACCGGTTTTAATATATTTATGGTAAATTTATTCTAAGAATATGACAACACTGTACTACAATGTCCATGTGTTATTAGTTTAAAGGGAGACGTTTACATTTTGTATGGTATCATGGTCCCCCACTCTATGTATTGTCGATTGGAATGTTAAATAAAACCTAAATAATCTGAAATAAATTAGCCTCGTGTTATTTGTACAAGAAACAGAGTAAGTCGTCAGTAAGTGTACAAACAATTTGTTGGTTGAACCATATAGATGATATCGAGAATGAACTAATTATGGCAATAAACGGATTTCAGTACAATCCAACAAATGAAAGTAAAAATTTCAATTTTATTTTTGTGTAACAAAAATGCGGCTATTTTGTTCGTTTTCTTAACAAGGAATAAGATCAATATTTAATTCGACTATTGCAAGATATAATCATAGAAGTAATGTACTTACTATACGTAGCCCTAAAACTTAAATGTTTAACTTTAAAACATTTACACACAGTTATGCGATACACAGCCCAACACTTGCGCAATATTTTCACACATAGCATGTATCTAGTCCGCCTGATAAAGCGAACAGTTGTCAAATTAAGGGCTCAACTTCAACACAAGAATTTCTAAAATGACCGTAATGATATTTTAAAAAAAATTAAATGAACAAAACAATCAGACTGATAGATGAATGACGTTATATAGTAATACATATTTGCATTCTACAATAAAAACCGCTACTTCCTTACAGCATGACCTACTCAGAAATCGTTTATCAACGTGTAAAACGTGTACCTTACACGTGTAAAGAAATGTTCTCGAATTTCCCTGTCAACCATTTTGTATACATACAGGCATAATCCATGCAGCTATTTTAAAAATGTATACTAGTAAGAGAAAGATAAATATTTTATCAAATACTTTTTGGAAATAATTATATCATACTAGCTGACCCGGTAAGGTAAATTTTGTGAAGAAATAAATCATAATGTAGAGGGTCTCAACCCTCCTCGTTATGATTTATTCACAATACTATTCAAACGGGAACATAAATTAAATGAAGAACATCATTTCATTGAATATAATACTCATATGCATATATGAAGGCAAAATGAAATATCCGAAGCGTTTTCCGATACTCTGGTCTAAATTTAAAGTATTGTGTGAGGTGTGTTGTGAAATTTAATATAAAACAAAATACGCAGTAAGCATAAGGTTATATTTCTTTCTACGTACAAATCTTCGCTGCTTAAAAAGTTAGTTCTACGCATATATATTCCTAGTGCATCATAGCATTGTTGCCCTCGGTATGTATAACGATTAAAACTTTGCTTAACGTTATGTTTTTTATAGGATAAGGGCCAAACGAGATAGTGGTAGGTACCTACAGCTGCCCATAGACATCCTGTAAGATGGGAGTAAGCTCTTTTCTTGAAGAACCCCACATCGTATCGGTATGGAAATACCGTTTTTGTTTTTATTCAGTCATCGTCGTCACAATTATGTTTAGAGCTACGCACTTAGTAATTAAACACTTGCTTTGTACGGTTTATTTTTATGAAAAGTCAAGAAGGAATCCACAAAGAATCTCTAACCACCGTCTGTCTGCACGTCTCTCAAGAAAACATATAGAGTATTTGTCGGAGGTGTAGAATGACGAAATATAGCATGAAGTAAGGTAATATAATCAGATAGCGTAAAAAAGAGACTTTGCATTTTATACAGATATTGAAAGAGGGACACCCGCCCCCCACTCTCCCGCTGGTGGGAAAAATGATCCCGATTTGAGAATGTTTGTAACAGCAAATTTAACTATTACTGTCGTGGTCAAAAAGGACCGAGGTGTCCCTCGATTTTCGAAAGTCGAAACTATAATAATATGATTAATTAGTCTTCATTCTCACATCAAAAATTGATTGGAATTGTTTTTTTTATAAGTAGATATACCTACTTGTAAATTGTATAAAATATCTGAATCGTAATTTGCCTTAGTGTAACGAGTATACATTTATGTACAGTCAGGCATATTATGGTTTTCCCGGAAAATTTAGGGAAAGGTTGCGACTATTTACTGCGCGATATCACGCGGAGGGTTTGTTCATTGATGTTGTGGGGTAAAGCATTGTCTGGAGTGTAGATCGGAGGGCCCATGGGTTAATCGATACATGTTATATACAAGATTGATTAGAAATTAGAGATATGGGAAGAGGTAACCATAGGGCTGCGATATCTCGCAGAACTAGCGGCGTCCTGAAGTTTCACCCGCGTGTCCCTCAAATTTTATACAGCACGGCGATACATCTTCGAACCTTTTTAGGTAAATTGAATTTGTAATTTCGAAAATCGGACCAGTAGTTCTTGAAATTAGTACATTTAACTATGCAACTCTTCAACTTTATTTTTACACTCGTATGGTTTTTCATGGCGGCATCGCCATTAGTCGTTTATCTTTTCATGACTTCATACCATCGATTATGGCGCGATAAGATAAGGCGCCCTTGAGGCTATATCAACGTAAGATAATACGATCAAGTACGAAAGCCTTTATTTGTTAATGATCCCGTAGCTATTATGTATATTACCGGTTGGTTGGATTTTACCGTCACTAGTTGAATCCGGCGGGTTCATTTTCGACTATTCCACGGGAATCGTTCATTTTTTCGGGATAAAAGTAATTATCATCTTTTTTCCGATCGTATATGCATGCGAAATGCATATATTTAGTAGGCACAGGCCTACCATTTCGCATGCATTTGTTAAAGTGTGTGTACTCATAATTGTAATTATTGTCATAACATCACTACATGCCTTTTTATAACCTATGTTGCACACTACCAAGTACACAAGTTTCCTACAGTTACGTTCCCACGCCGCGTCTTTCTGTTCGCGATAAGCTGAAAATCTATTCCAAAGATTTTATTGTGGTGTTACTTATAGATAAAGCTATATTTAGAAGATTTTTGGTGAATAGTTAGTTAAGGTCTTGTTTAGAATATGGTGGCATTTGCCGAGAAAGTCGAAAATAATCAAGTTATCCGTGAGTTGAAAACCAATTCCGATCCCTTTAACATGTAATAAAACAATGTATTAGGGTATATTTTTCATAAGTCTACAAGAACTCGCTATATTCCAACAAATAGGAAGCAAAATATAAATCACTTATAATACAAGAATTGACTTTTTTACATACTTAACTTGTTGGACCTATTGTTTTCCACGAAATTAACGAACGTTTATGCAATTATTTAATTTGTTCTTGAATTGGCATGGGCACTGACGCCGGAGAGTCCAGCCAGTCCTTGTTCCAGGTTGAATCCTATTTATTACACATTACACGCAGATTGCGAGCTTATTAAACATTGATAGAGATTAATCTCGTGCAAGTGGAGATATTATAATTAGATAACATCTCGTTACATGATCATTGTGTTATTTCTGCTACTGGCCTAATTTTGCCACAAAGGCCTTACGCGAACTCGTAGGGGTTTTTGTGTTTGTGAGAATCCAGCAGGAGGTACCGAATCTAATTCGGTAGTATACAACAACTATCTCTTAAAGAAATTTCGGTTTTTCATAAACATAATAAGTCACATTTTGAATTCGATTCATATCTAAAGCTTTAATATTTATGTTCTTGTGACTAAAATTCACCGACATTTTTTACAGACTTTGAGTTCGATGGGGATTTCTATTGTATTACCGATGAATTCGACAAAGACGATATTAGAATTTAACTTGGCTCTTTATCTTCACATTGATGGTTTAGATTTTTGGTTGCTTGATTATTTTGTACCCACCTAACATTATTGCTTTTATGTGTAACATTTACACTGGTCTTCAGTCCGAGCAGCCGTACGTTTATTTGAATGTCGTCAAAGGCTTGCTGTAATGTAACCTTTCATGGAATCAATGGAATAAACGGGAAATATTGAATTTCATTTTATTTGAAATTCAGTGATATTTCCTGTGAATACCGGAATTATAGATGTTTCAAAATTTGCAACGGTATTGCCACTTTGAAAATATTCTTTATTTTTATGCGAAATAAAAAATACACTAACATCGTATAAAAAACCCCAGCTATTGTATTGTACGAGTATATAAATATTAAAGGACCAGTTTACACAAACAAAACAGTCGCAATATAATGTTAGAGCATTATATCGGAATAGTTGTTTTTATATTCTAAACATCTAAACATACACACGTAAATCTCTTTAAACCCATGCCGGTCGTTGGTCTAGGCGTGTTACAGCTATAAATAGATTTCGCGAGCCGCACACGCGGACAGACAAATGTTTAATACACACACACGTATGGGTATTAGAAACTAAAACTGTGATGCACTGGTGTAGGTCACGCAATGAATTTAGAGGCTGGAGCGCGAAGCGAAAGTTCTTTCTCAGGTCTGGTCCATTACCTGGACAACGATGGTTTTGTCTTAGGCTCATAGTGTATGCACACTGTTGACGTTCTGATATCCTCGTGGCGCCGAAGTAGCACCAGTGGAAACGTGCCTTTGCTAGAGTTGAGCCAATCGTAAAATATGATCTTGACGTTCACTAAATATACATAAGAATCTTACTTTGGATAAAAAATATTTTAATTTAAAAAAAAATGGTTTCAGTTCAATTATAGACGGATCAGGCAACTCGTGTTATTATGATGTATCTAACGACACCACAATATGTGGCCCCAGTCCGGGGAACTGTTCTGGCAAATGAAATGGTGTCATAAAAATCAATCAAGTCATTCGGGCTGTAACACGGAACTGAATTTTCACCAGTTATAAATCGACAAATGAAAAACAAAGTAATGCAACAGTTGTTCACATTTAAAAATAAATAATAGTTAGAGCCAGGACCTCGGAACTGGTAGATGTGCCAAAGTTTTTACTTTTTATTCGTGAAGTCTCTGTACTCATTGTGACGGACCGAACTGGTACAACGGTCAGATGGGAAACATTACCAATTTTATGTTCAGTAAGGAGTACTGGCACGCTGAATTGCAGCGGAATTGGCCGGCGTAACCGAGGAAGTACCTCACGATCACACGACACCGCCGTAAAGCGACATTCGGTGTCTCGTTTCGTGCGGTACTAAAAATATCTTTTAATGAGATATGTATGTCTATTTATTAGCGTAAACTGATTTTTGTCCCATTGATTGTGCGACGATAGCTGCACTTAACAAAAATCAAGCACGTACTTATTTTAAAGAGCTTCAGCCGTTGAGAGAGAGAAAAATAATAGAGAATAGAGATAAATAAAAGAAATAGAGTAAATTGACGAGCTATTGGAATTTTCATTTTAAAATGCTTTATATGTTTCGTGGTGTGAAGTTTCTCTTGCGAACCACTAGATCTACTTTAACTAAAGTAACTTTTGTCTACGATTTTACTGTTCTCTATATAAAGCGCACGTGACGACATCGTGTCGTAAATAGTAAATAGCACTATCATGTCTGCATAGATGACATACTGTGGGAGCAGGCGGTAGTTTGATTGATATCATTTTAATTTCTCAAGTTATATCATTTTGGCAGCCGTTTAATTGGCAGGTCGATTGCAATGAATACCGTACTATAACATTGTATACTAAAATAGAAATTATGAATAAAATAGATACTAAAAATGAGATTATGTTTTAGACCACACGACCAAAGTAAAACTCGTTAAATTAAGAATGAAATATGTGGTCGCACCGTTCGCTCTTTCGCCTCCGGTAACATACAAATTCCTTCATTATAATCTCTACTTCCAATAGCCTCATTTTCGTAACTCTCTCGTCTCGCACTCACTAGTTTGATATTTAAGTTAAGCGTGCGTAAATGAGTTTTACGCAAAAAAGATAAAAAGATATAGCAGAAGTAACAAGCAAATGGCCGCTTTATACAGTGATAGCTAATTCAGGCACGACACTTACACTTTGGAAGGTTCACAAGTTTTTATTGTGTCACTGTAGTATTACTTTCACTCACTATTAGCTACGAATGATGTCAAATGGAATGTCATCGTTAGCTAATGCCATATTGTTTGAGAATTTACCAGCTAGTCTGCTGCCTTTTTCAGTATTCTACCTATGGATTTGATTTTGACATATTTAATATAGAACTTATGTCAAAATTCTATCACCAGTAGTAGTAGCCAAGTCCATAGATAGATGGAATATTGAAAATCGGCCGTTATATATAGTGATATACAACGGCCGATTTATATATATTTTATGAGAGACAGGAACAACGGCCCATATTTTGACCGAGATTATTACACAAAATCCTGTAACGTTTACAATGTATACAAGTGTGTCTGTCCCACATAATATTCCCAGACCACATAATAATAAATATTTTCGTTTCTTTTTAGTTTTTTTTTGTTACATGGGACCACTACTAATCTTACCCTAAAATACAAATCACCTGTACAACCTCTTGCTAACTTCTACTTGCTTTGAGAGAATCTGAGAAAAATTTAGTTACTAGCTGTCCGTGCCGGCTCCGCACATACATTTCACGAAAACTGGTAGAAATTCATTGATTAATAAAAAGGTGAACATGTATAAATTTTAATTTGGGACTCGCAAACATTACAATGACAACAAATTAAATTTATAACGGAGCAAAGTCTGCCGGGACATCTAGTTGTCAATAATTTCTGCAGCTAGCATAAATATTTACTTTGATATTTTTGTCACAGTCTGGTTACATTATCGAAGTTTTCATAATGATCAAAACGTTTAAAAATTGTCATCTAATGTGTAGGATTGTAATGGTAAAATAATTTTTCGCATCGGTGCAGTAGTTTTGGAGTCTATTCTACGCAAACAAATAATCAAATGTTTCGTCTTCATAACATAAGTATATATATATATATATATATATATATATATATATGTATATATCTTTACAACTTGTGGCGAAAATGTCCATCACTTAGCCGATAGTGACGTCATTTATCATTTCACTGTAATCTTCGTATGTCTGACTGATATCGAGTAGGAAGTGTATTCAGTTTCACTTGACGATTGTGGTATTGAAATGGACGGAATTCTTCAAACGGTGATGTCGGTTTTGCCATTGAATTTACCGGCGACTAAATAATGCGTGATAACAACAAATATCACTGCTTCATGTACAACTCTTTCACGGTAAATTTTCGACGACGTACTGGATTTGGACTGAACGATTTCGACAGATTTCGACCACAATAGGTAACGTGGTGACGTTTGCTACGCCTATGATACTGGGTTCGGGTTCCGCCCAGGTCAATGTGTGGTAATGTGTAATATATCTTTAACATAGTTTTTCTTTCTTTAAAGAGCTTAAAGTAACAGGATTATGTCGCTTTGGTTTTTTCGTCCTCGCTATCATTTTGCAGCAACCGTGTTTTTTTATAGAATAAGGGGGCAATCGAGCAATCGGAGTCTTTTGATGAGTACCGACGTCTATGGATATTCGCATGATTGTTACGCAGATGCGTTGCCCTCCTATCACCCCCTCCCCCCAATGGGCCACCGGTGACTCACAAAACGCACGAAACGCGACAGCGACGCTGTCACTTTACGCCGGTATCAAGTGAGCGAAATGTCCTTCCCTGGTCGTGCAGGCCCAACTCCTTTATGGGTGTCACGCACCATGCATGGCGCTACCTCTTCCTAAAATTTATCAGTGGTTAATAAATCCCTGAGATGCCTGTAGGTACTAAACGCACTTTACTTAACATTTGATACAAGAGTATTGAGTCGCACTTGTAACATTTGAAACGTGCAATGCCAAGTGTATGCAAAAAAATGTGACGCAATGAGTGGAATTTCGACCGGTATGCCAATACTGCTGTCCATCAGTTTGAGGCAGAGACTTGGCACTATGAAGTCAAGTTTTGTAATATCACCCGACGTCAGACACACATTAAAGTTTTCTATATGGCATTATTGTTAAGCCACACCGGCGAAACGAGCAGTCAAGTATCTTTTGATCACTACTGACGCCCGTAGACATCCACTGGTCTGGGCCGATTCTACGCCCAGCTAGGATTTACGCCCTGTGTGCCGATAGCACCGCCCAGATTACTATACTGCTTAGTTGCTAAAGCCATATAACACCAAAATACTACTTAAGCAGCATGTACTGCTACTTGCTAATAATAAGTAAAAGTATTACTAAATATACATTTAGTAACAAGTAGTGTCGTGCTGCTGTCATAACAATGCGGATGTCTAGGGGTGTCGGTGTTCAACAAAGAGCTCCGACAGCTTTGATGCCGCTTATACTAAAGAAAAACCAGAAGGCACTTACCTGAGCGCCATACTGCCATCTGATTATGGCGTCTGCTTTAATACATACACTAGCATCGCCCCCAGTCTGACACACCAGTGACTTAGCAAAGAAAAACAAAGTATTAATTTGGATCAGTAGTTCCGGAAACTTCCTAATATACATGAAATTATTAATAACTAGCTGTTATCGACAAAACTACCACTACTATTATTGTGAAGTTTCATTAAATCCATTTAATAGTTAGTTTTTACGTGAGATGGTAAGAAACGTCTACCCGTACTTTCACGTGGGTATTAGACGTTTTCAAGTAATGTAAAGTCTCCCAGCAGGTGTGTGTGCGAAGTATAGCCTCAAGACCTCATCGCGACATCGCCCGGGCTATAAATTTTGATCATCATTTTTTCTGTGATTCTTCTTCTTCGTTTTGATTTTAGTGTTCCGTGCCACAAAAATTTAAACGGAACTCAAAAAAGGATGACTTCGTAGTCGGTATGTCGATCAAGCACATATTTTTTCGCGATATAATTAAGAAAATTCCTTGAGTTAAACAATACGCTAAAGATAAAGCCGGAAAGTGGTCATTTGTGGTTACATCATACTCTCAAACAACTCTCACTTGACAGGGTTTTTCTGTTATAATAATTTTTTTGTAATAAAATTACTTTGACACAACTTGTGACACCAGGATATCTGTCATATCTGTAGCTGTAAAGCTTCTGAAACGTATGGGATCGTAAAATACTTAACAAACCACGGTGAAATCCGTTAAAGTTAAATTATTTTTTTGTCGCTTCTAAATCCTATGACTATTCTTGTAACGTCATACGAAACTCATACACATTAATCAGGATTAGGATATTATTATTATTATAATTCCAGTCATGATTTAACGTCGGGCAGAACCGTCTCAACTAACGGAAGGTCAAAACGAGACGCCCATCTTTATATGTTTGTCAGGCACACCTCATTACCTGACAAACACACAGACAAACTGTGTAATGATTACAACAAGCCATTAAAGTTGCAGGACTACATTTGTTAACCTATTATAACTGTTTCCGACTTGTGACAATGAGTTTTTTACACAAACCCATAACAATTTAACAAAGCCACATCGCGATTTCAATTCTTCATTCACAGAGGACATTGTAAATTACAAAGCTGAAAGTGTGTTGATGGATTTATCAACTTGTTGATGGAAAAAAAGTACTAACTAATAACAGATAAATAAGTAAGGTACTTCCATGATGCTAACAATTAATTTGAATTTATTCCAAAGCGCATACAATGTAAATTTAGCAAGAGCTAGTGTCATGCTGTAATTGTGGTGTGAGTGTCTGCTCTCATGTGCCACAAAGTGACAGCTACTAAGCCGTGGTTTTTTTCATAGTATAGGGGGACAAACGAACAATCGGTGCCTTTCAACGACTACCGACGCCCATGAAGACCAGCATAATTAAGCCGATGCGTCGCCCTCTTTTTCACCTCAAGATTGCGCCTGTGAATTGCATATAAATTTCCGGTAATCCTTGGAATAACAAGGGCAATACTTCAGCACAACCATTAAGCCAATGTTATTATTATTTACTATAAAAATAAAATCCCATGTGTGTCCTCTTTTAATAGGACTTATTTTAAGCGGTCAAATGTGCAATCAGAGTCAAACAAGCAATGTACCACCTGAAGCTCACAACCATGTGAGCAAGAGGTACATCACCGGTCTTTTCGGCCTCATCTGGCCGCACTGTAGCACGGTAGGCTCTTACTAAATTTTATCTTGAAAAAAATCCTTGAGGTACAACTGACGCGGGTGAATCTTGGGGGCACAGCTAGTATGATTATACGGTTGAGGGCTGATCATTGCTAATCTTCATGCGGCTGCGACGCCACACGATGCAAGGGCCAATCACTTAGCGTCATCATGTCAAGGATCTTACATCAACCGTCAATGTTAACATGGCATGTAATTGGTGCGCGTCTGTTGCTACTTAAATTTGGTCGCACACGACGCTGAGTGCGACGTATTCAATTTAGCACCATAAATATAATACATTGAGAATGAGTTTCGATTATCGTTAGTTAGGGTTGACAATTGAAAGAAGTGACGTAAGCCTATAGTAGAGTTACTCTGTGGTACAGTGCACAGGAGTACTCTACGGACGTATATTCCGTTGCGATGGTCGTCTGAAGTGACCAGATATATATGAGGCGCAGGGCCGGCGGCTTAACGTGTTTTGAGGCAGGAGGATGTCGTGAAGATGGCATTGTTGTAACACTTTTCGGGATAAAGATTTAAACTCGGCATCGCACGATCTGAGGTTGGACATCCTCACGGTTAACACAGTTAAGACGTATATACATACTCGTATTATACATACAAGTATATAAACATCCATGATCTTGGCGGGATCCCGACCCGACGCACTTAAACGTGCACGACGTACTCGCAACGCTAACAACTGACGGCCGTTTTCAATGTTCTATCCGTCTATGGATTAGGCCATTGGAGAAAGAATTGTTACATATTTCGTATGGAACTTTTGACAAAATTCTATGCCCAAGAGGCAAATCTACATATACATGTAACGTAAGAGGTAGTGCCATGCTGCACTGCAGGGGAATTGTGCGGGCACGATTGTGGAGGTACCCTTCTCTCACAAGATACCACCGAACCGCACGAAACATGTCTTCGGTGCCACGTTTCCAGCGGCCCATAGGAGATAACGAAAAAACGAAAGCAACGCCTCGACAGTCTAGTAGTAGTCTGTCATAGAAAAGTAACTTATGATTTAACCAGTACACTACAGTGCTCCGGCGCTGCACGTGTTTATAAACACCGCATTGTGTTACTGGAGCGCAGTTGGTGTTGAGACGTTTTAAAGGAAACGCTCTTATAAATGCGTCTTGTTTTACAAAATACGTCTGGCAATACGAGAACCTGTTTGTGCTATGGAGATATGCGGGACAGGGGCCAGGCCATTGATGACGGTGGGGAGGGTTGTGTTTAGAGAGAGGTTTTGCATTTTCCGTTCTATATCCGATCATTAATCATAATCATGACCGAACCACAACATGTAGGTCTGGCGGCGAGCCTCATTCTAAACAACGTAGGGATTTGTGCTAGAGCAGACTAATGTTATAAAGTGGAAACATTAATTCAATATCATCCAAAACCGTTCAGTAGCTCTTGCGTGAAAGGTTTACAATTATTCATGCAAAGTTTTGCTTTTGTAGTTATTAGTATTATTATGTTTATTGAGAAAATAAAAACTGGAAAGGGAAAATAAAAAAGAATTTATACGAAAATTTAAGTAGAGAAAGTAGTGTACTTGGATTAAAACGCCATGTCTTTGCGGTACTCAAGTCCATCAATCCTGGGTCCTGTATGGGAGGTATGAACTTGACAGGAGAGTGTAAACTTATGGTACATATGGTACGTGGGTTCCATGCCCCAAGCGTAAAAAGAGACCACAATGCTCAATTCACTCCGATGTTCGCATGCAGGCCGTACTGTGCTTCTCACGTATCGTACACATGAAATTTTCATATTCTGTGGCCACTACAACAAACAACAAGTACATACTAAATTACTTAAAGATACACGATTCAGTAAGTAGGTATGGGAGCGCAGTAAAACAATGTGGTGAGATTTTTACTGATAGTGATACGGCTGGATAATGGTACGGCTAGATAAGGGTACTCCTAGATTGCCAGACGTGACGTAATAAAATAGGTAACATAATCATCAAAATTTTATTACTTTCACTCTGAAGTCTGATCATATTGTGCTTCGCACTTCGATCGTTCTATATTTGACAGAAGGCTTCAAAGGATTACTGAGCTTAGTATTTGATATGAACTCTGCTCAAACCTTCCACACGTCTCTCCTTTCTGTATTTTAAAGTTAACAGGAACCTTAAATAAGGATAAAAGCCAAATGATAGAACTTGCTTGAACGTAGTCTACGTATGGATGGGAAGTCATATTGTGTCCCATTACTGTACGTTATCGTACTAAGGGTGATTCAAGGACGAAATTCTATACAAATGCGAAAGTATTTGTCTCTATGATATTCATACGTGGGTAAATCACGTGCTTCGTACAAGGTCTTATTCCGTACGTAATGGTTTTAATATATAGATGTACCTATATACATGTCTAGTACTACTTGCGCTGCTGTTGCGTTGTACTGAGTAGTATATATAGTAGTGGTATGTTGCATTACAGTCGTACTGGGACGGCACGACTTGGGAGGTACCTCTCGCTCAAATGATACTGCCTAAAACTGAGCTATATGTCATTTCTGTCGTATATGCGCCTCGGTAGTAAACAATTATTTCCGAATGCTCGCTTGGCCTATTACAAGCAGTATAAAAATGATATTAATTTATTTATGTATGAGCGTGTTCAGATGTCTATTACAATTACTCTCAAGAGATCTGAAACCTTTTGTTCGTGGTGAATTGTCTGCATTTGAATAGAGAACGTGATACCATAGAGAAGATAATGATTGTAAATGATACATCTTGTTTCTAAAACAACAACAAAATATACTCATTACCTGGCTGCGTAGTAGATTCCTTTTACTTGAGATGAGTTCTGAGGATGATAAAATGGCGGTAAAATACTGCCTATTTTGTTTCAGTCGTTAATTGTTGGAAAAAAGAAATTAATGGTTTATGTTTGTATCTATGTGAATATTTTAGTAGCATACGTAAGGTTACCTAATTACTACCTAAAGACCGTCGTGTGAACTACACGTGTATCTGCACATAGTCCTGACGGTCATGCAGTGTGTGCTGCACTCATATATAATGTTATACTTGTAATTAATTAAATTCGTTATTTCACCCGAATCGTAGGAAGGTGTAAAACCCGACCTTAGTACCTACATCAAAATAAAAGAAACTTACAAGAGAAATAAAAATTGTCTCTTGTAAGAATTTAATATAATATACAAATAGATGTATACATCTACTATTTAATTAAATGAAGTGAATTATTATTGTGAATAAAGTTATGATTAAGTGAACAATATGCCTTTTTGTTCAAATTTTCGTGGCTCCGCCAAAAACTCATTTTTGTGGGATTATTTCGGCAGTGAAGGCCAAGAAATGGACAAGGGTCAATAACTATTTAATCAGATTTTCAGATCCAGAAATTTGTTTTTTTTTCAAAAGTAAAAAGGTATATAGTACGTTGTACGGAACCTTTCGTGCGCTAGTCCGACTCGCATCTGGCCGGTTTTTTAACTAGTTTTGGTCAGTTCTAAAAAACACTACTCTACGTTTTTATAAAAGGAAGATCCTGTTCTGCTTATACATTGGGTACCGGCGTAATGTAATCCTGTCGCGTTTCGTGATGCTCGTGAGAGTCCAGGGGTCTACTGGTCGTATATAGGAGGGAAAAGTAGTCTCCGCTGCGACTGCTCTGTGTCTATTGAATAAGTCACCATTTGAGTGCGAATGTATCCTATTTGAAATAGTTTAATGGGTGCTTTGCTTACGGCATTGAGTTAATAAAACACAGGGATCCCCACAGACACAGTCCACTTAGTTTGAATCATCAGCAGTACATGTTAGTGGTTATGGTACACGTGAGAGTAGCGAGTAACGTGTAATTTTACCTTATATGATATTTACACCTGATATTTTCATGGTATATTCTTTACAACCGGCGTGTTTGTCTAAAGAGAGTTAAGAATGTAGATAAAGCAATTCCTCCAGTCATGATACTTCAAGCGACGCATTGTTGGATAACACTAATGGGATAAGCAGGGACCTGCCTATCCCATTTGTGAAATGGCGTGAAGGTATACATTTATTAATATTATAGAGGGACTAACGGGCTGTCGAAACCTTTTGATAGTTACCAGCGCCCATAAACACCCGCAAAATAATTGTGGAAGTTCGTTACCTTCGTATCCCTTTCCCCTCCAATGTCCCGCCAACTACTCGCAAACCGATAGAAATGCGAGATGTCGCTTTACGCCGATAACATGTGAGCAAAGTTGCGCGGCGCTGATATAGTTATCACAAATGCATTTACAGTATAATATTTTTATTCAGTTACGATACACTCGTATGGAATGCCACAATATTTTATTAGTTGTGCAATATAGTAACGATAAACCACGTAGCTTGTGATTGTAGCTGTAACATTACGATTCAGTTTCAAATTCAAGTAGGTACTGACTACTTACCTACACGCTATTCAGCTGCATGGTTATTGTTTAATTAAACGACTTCTTTTAAATTATACTTTTTTCGTGGAAGCACAGAGAAGCGCAATAACTTCGTCGGCTTGCTACGAGTGCTCGTCTGACGACGAGACTAGGTAGGTCGGTAGATGAGAGACGGCGGGATCCCTCATCCTTGACTTGACGTCGAGGGCAGCTCGCGCGCGGTAGCAAAAATTGCCTCGGCGCTGACGTGAATGAGTGGATATTGAAGAAAATCCTGATAAGGGGTCAGGAATAATCAAAACGGGGGTTTAAACATTATAGCATACATTACAACATCATGGTAATTTAGCTGATCTTCATATTACCTCGGGCAAGGGCAATATTGTAAGGACAATATTACAATATTTTATAGTTTAATGCGGTAAATGAGACCGAAAAGGGGGAAACGGTCCCCCTCCCTACATTAGTGGGATGGCGCGCGCATGATGGATGTCACAGCTATGTAACTTCCTCTTTCCTTTCGTCCCAAATTGGGCCACCGTGTTCTGACAAACTGCACATACCTGCCACTTTACGGTATTCAATGGGCGTAATACACTCGTGTCGAACCGATTTTAATGATCAATATAAATGGTTTGGGGGAATAGTGAGCAGTCAGAGCCTTACAACATGGTAGGCATTACATAATGCCTACAACATCGAGTGCGCGCTTTGTAACCCACTGATACAGAGCGCGTAGGATACGGAGGGACACGCCAGTGGCCGGTGAACACAATGGAGTGACGCACCACGCACGAACGTCCTTGTCAAGTTGTGACATGTTCTATAAAATGTTTGAGTAATCGTCTACCTACCTTCAACCTACACTCCTTCTCCATCACTCTACATCGAAATGAGACATTAGATGCAGTCAGACAATGAAGTCAAACAAGCGAATGGGGCCGGCAATCGAAGCGAAGAGATTAGATGACATCGTAAGACAGTTCTGCATTCCAGCCGAACGGGGCAGGCATGGATGAGGAGATAGTGGCAAGGTGAAACACCTATCAGTACTTTGAAGGTAACTCTCAAAGTGAGTGTTAGTTGTGTTGTAACATGTCTGCTTCCTAAGGCTAAGTTGCCATCTACAACAACTAATGTTCCCAATTCAGTATAAAAATAAATAATACCTAATTTTCTTGGCTAGATTTTATTATTTCTTAATTTAGATCAATTAATCTTCAAACTTTCTTACTTTTACTTTATCTTAGACCCAGGCTATACAAAATATTAATTATGCAGGCGTCCCTAATTACAGGTGCATAATATCAATTAAACTTGATGACTCAGCGTGAAAATTTGCACGTGCTCTAAAATCAGTTGACTATACCTACATTTATTCTATAAATGAGGAAAGCGAAGGCGTTACGCTCGGTGTTGCACTCGGTACCGCTTACGGAAATGAGCCTGGTTCCTATCCGTAAGCTGAGAGCTCAGATTACCATAGACATAATATAATCGCAATTTTAGAGAGCTCTAATAATAAATTAAATCCTGATCACTGCTTACGTTGTTTTTCGAGCGCGAATCGTACCCCTCCCGTCAGAAAGAGGGACGAGGAGGCAGGCCTCCTCTGATAAGGCAAACAATAAACGAGCTCAATTATCCTTATCCACGCCACCGCAATTGAAACGGTATTGTGCGCGCGCCGTCTCCACTAGTGTGGAGAGGGGGATCACTTCCCCCTTTTGGTCCCAAAATAATTATATAGGGTAACCCATAAAATATTCCGGTTCATCTCTTAACATCTGTGGGAAAAGATGGGGGTCTGTCCCCCTATGCTCTCCCTAAACATGAATCATAAAAGTCTTCTCTAGTGCGAAGATCTGCTGAGGCGGGAGCAGTAGTGCCGCCAACCAGTAGTTCCATTCGAAAAAGAAAAAGTTGCACTCGGCGTCACGTTACGCTTCACACGATTTTATTCCTCATATCATCATCAGTATCGCGGACATAAAATCTTTTTACAACTCCAAACCGCTTATATCTTTATGCCAATTGATAATCATCAAAAAGTCGGCCAAGTGCGTGTCGGACCCGCGCACGATGGGTTCCGCACCATTATTAATAAAATTGACAAAGTAGTAAAAGCACTATTATTGTATGGGAGGAGATTTCCTTAAACAATTAATTTATTCTATTTTATTATGCTTGTTATTATAGGCGCATTTTTGTCGTACTAACTGCCATAGGTAATATTAAAACATAAGGTGACACTAATCATTATCAAGTATCTACCTACCGGTAGTCTTCCGAAAACAATATACGAACATTACATAGTTCAACAAAATACAGAAAAAACGATTATAGAACGCTTTACACGACAGTAAAAATAGTATTTCCAATATTAATCAGTAACAACAGATGGACCAGCCGTTAACCGTCTCTTAGTAATAATAGTTTTGTGTTACGCTCACGACATTCTCGTCCTGTGCTGCACACGTGGCGGGTTGCTAGCGTGCTCAGTGCTCACGTTATGCAATTTTTTCCGAAAGCCTTGCCTCTGGCAATTACAAGTTTACGCCTGTGGTAATTTAGAAATAACAATTCTTTATTACTTATGAAGATAACTTTGCACGTGGCCACGGTATAACCGTTTCAGGTTTCGTATCTATAAAATTAACCTAAGGCGAACTTGCATAATAAGTATTTCAACTATATGCATAGTGGGCATGTGCGTAGTAGAAAGAAACAACGAAATATATTCACGAAAATAATACAAATTTCGTAAATCGTAACAAAATAGGGTTGCCATCTTTTTTCAAGACAAAAAGTATTTTTTCATTTGTTTTAAATAAAAATAAAGTACACAGCACAAAAAAAATATTCATTTATTTGTCTTCAAAAAGTATATCTGTTGCTCTTTACGATGCTTAACAAATATTTGCCATTCTTGAAGATTTTACAGCTTTTTTAATATCAAAATATACTTACATTAACCAAACCTAACGCTCAATATTAGCATAGGGTTAAATTGTTTGACTGTGGATGTCACACAATCAGTGACGACTAAGTAGCAACAAGTTTTACGTAAACAGAGTATTTCAGCGACTGTTATTGTTGTCGTAGATTATAAAGTACGGCTCCCTGAAAAAGAGGACAATACACTAAAATGGAGTACGGGTGGCAGCCCTAGTAGAAGCCACGACCATCTTTGATGGCGTTTTGGAGAGTGTAGATGCCCCATTCCCCACCAAGGCTATATACTAGATAATATTAAAAAGTAGAACAAAAAACGTCTTGTCGCGTGTGTCACTAGTCGCCTGAACACATTACTTTGATAAATAAATAACTTATTCAAATGAATGTATTTGTTTAAATGTTACTATTAGACCTAGACTAGACCTGATGTGGAACTTACACAAACAGTACTGAACATCATGCATGACCCCTGTTAATTGAAATGTAGGGATCATTGTAGTTTGTACCTAAGTTGTGATATATTATAGTTAAATAATGTACTTATATTAAAAACAGGTAAAGTTTGGAACTTCGGAAAACTTCGGAAATACTGATTTGATCATGAAGACTCTTTCACTAGCAGAAAGCTCCGCATTTTACCCGCGTATATATTTTATCATGGAAACAGTAGCTTTTTAGGATTCCGTGCCCAATGGATAAAAACGGGGTTTCTGTTACTTCGACTCCACTGTCTGATGTATATGTGATTGAAGGCAAATGAATTAACGTTTTTTTTTACTTTAATGTCGTTATTATAGACAATAGTAGTAGTAGATAGTACGGAGTATAAACACCCAACTACTACGGGTCGACGTAAAATAAAAGTAAACAGATACAACACAATAATGTTATATATGTCTCAGGCGGATTAACAAAATCGCTGAATTTCATGACGCCTAGCCATTTTGAAAAACAGGACCGTTTTATTTTGTGGCGGGCCAAAACTTTTAACGGGTAGCCACTTTGAATACGACTGAGTGAAATTGCGCCAGAAGGAATTCTGCCTAGCCTTTTTGAAATAAAGTGAATCATTATCCGCATTTTTGACACGTTTCAGTTCCTAACTGTAACACTCGCGGCGTTGCTTACCGTGACAACAAGAATGGCGACGATTGTAGAATACTGACAAATAAAAAGGCTGTGCCCTGACAGTTTCGAAGGTTCAGGCGGGAGCGTAGCTAGTATATTGTATCACGTGATGCTTATGTACGTAGTTATCTATTATCTAAAGCATGAAGTAATACGTAATTAATGTGTTCATCACATTACTATCAGTCTGTCCCGGCTGCGCACGCGTCCCCGATTCCATACGGCAAATATTCATTGATTTATAAAATTACAAATATTTTAAATTTTAATTTCAGCCTCGTAAACATTTACACGCCACATGACAGAACAACGTCAGTCGGGACATCTAATCTAATTTCTGCAGCTCTGATGTAAGGATTTACTTAGGTTTTTTTTTTCACACCATTGGTTCTATTCTCGAAGTTTCCATAATGCAAAGTTTCTACAAAGTTTTAGAAAATATTTTATAGCCTTCGTTCATCGGCGATAAGTTTTGAGATCGGTGCCATAGCTCCGGAGCCTATTCAGCACAAACAATCAAACAATGAAATGTTTCCTCTTATGATATTAGTGTAGTTACGTAGTATAAATGTGTCATATTTTCCTTCAACAGACGTCGTACTAGGAAAATATATAATGAGGTAATTCCCCAAGAACCTATTAGTGTCTATAGATCGTTATCGAGATCTTCCTGCCTGTTTTATCTTTTTCAATGGTAATTTTTTGTACTCTAATGGGGACGGGGCAAAAGAGCAGTCAGGACTTTTTGATGACCACCGACGCCCCAAATAGGGTACATATTTGGGGCGTCGGTGGTCACCAAAAGGTTTCTCTAGTCATTGTTTTCTTCCTTTTGCTTCACGTGTAATGAGGTATCATTCATTTATTTCATTGGAGGGAGGGCGCCGGTTTCCCAAGTTATTGCTGCCGCTATTCGATTCTAAATTATTTTTAGTAACGAAGGGGGACAAACGTGCAATTGGAACCATTGGGTGATTTCCGAGGCCCATTAACGTCCGTATATCACCCGCACCCCAAGAGTTACTATACGCAATTCTCACGAAACGTGAGAGCATAGCCATCACTTTAGGGCAGTGTCATGCGAGCTAGAGGTACTTTCTCGTTTGTGCCCCATGCAGCATGGCAAATTATCTATCCTAAGAAACCCTTTTCTATATTTTTACTCACCAGTGACGAATAGTTATAAACTAAACGTTGGAATTATGGAGATCTAAATATAACGAAATGTGTATAGGCCATTTACCATATAAATGAATGTAGTTTATAACATCAATATACAAAAAAGCATTATTTAGTAACGCTATAACTTGAAACGTTCAGCTAGTTCCCTTACAACAATGGAGAGCGGAAACAAAACTTATAATAGAGTTTTTTTACAATCATGCAATGAAATCTTCACCTCGATTTAATTACAATGATAATTAATTATTTAAACGTATTTTTCACACAACTAATTGCATACATCTTACACCTAATTACAATCCATTGTTCACTAATTACACATTTGTTTCAATCATCACATATTATAATATAAAAGTCTCATGGCGCGGTGTTGGTCTGCGGTGGACACCGAAACATCTGAACAGATTTTGATTTAAATATGTAATTTGGTCCAAATTTAATCATGGGCTATATTTTATATTTATTATAAGGCTGATTTTAGTCTCACACCGACGGCACGCGCACCGTCAGCGCTGATGGCCGAGATATATGGTGACGCGTAGCTATACCATATATGATAACCAAAAAACGCTTCCTACAAGTTCATACATCTCGGCCATCAGCGCTGACGGTGCGCGAGCCGTCGGCGTGAGTCTAAAATCAGCCTAACAGCCTCAGCAAGTCGTGACCGGGTCAGTTATTGTTTACCTGACAATGTCGTGTAATGCTTGTACGTTTAAATTTGTGCGTCGTATCTAAAGAGCCGCTACAGAACACACTGACGTTGTACCGGCTCTGGCTGTTCACCTCATCTAATTTATCCAAAATGAAAAGTAACTTTCTCGTCTTTCCCAGATATTAATCTAAATTTCCTATCACAAATTTCCAAAGATACCTATCACAACAATAAATACAATGTATACAAATGCACTTGTAATATTACTTGTAGTAGAATAGTAGGCACTAGGAAATATGATTCGCATTAATTTCCAAGAGCACTATCATAGATTATATTTAGCTCATCCTACATGATAGGAAACACAAGTGCTCTTATTTACCCGTCAAGGTGCAAATTTCAAACGGAGGGGACGATGCTTGCGAGTCCAAACATATACATCCGCACGATGAGAAGACTTTACCCAATCTTTGTTTTAGGTAAACTGTACTATCTCAAACTGTAGCAATAACCGAGGTAGCAGCACTGCAATAACTAGTTACATACACGAGGGGTACCTACTCATTAGTCACGCATTATCAGCATGATCTCAAAACTCTGTAGATAACGATATGAGTTCCCATAAGTCATCGCTCTAATTAATTATCACCCACAGCACGGTAATCACGAGCAAATGACACATAAGTGGCTGTAAACACTGCATCAAATCTAGCTTATGTTTTGTTGAAATGACAAAATAAACAAACTACGTGCTTATATCTGGGGCAATTGTATGATACACGGTTCCATATTATTGAGCGTAATTTGTGCTTACTTGCTTTAGGTAAGGAAGCCGACAGCTACTTGAATCAATCTAAGACAAAAAACTATATAAAATGGAAAGAATAAATGGTTAATACAACAGCAGGTTTGTAGACAGTTCAGTAATGCTTACTTGACATCAGTAATGCTTAAATAACTTCATCATTGTAAATCTCCTGACAACCGCTGGTGCAGGACATAAGCCTCCTTCAATGAACAACGGGTTTCCAGTTGAGTGAGAGCATTTGAAGGGGCTGGAGGATCCGATAATTAATTCCTTGATCTTCCCTAGAGAGATAGGCTTATAAATTTGCAACTTACTTCAGGCGGTATCAACGCGCCACTGGCAGTTTGACACACGCAAACGTCACTTATTGTTCAAATCCTCCACAAATATTTGTGGTGTGATTTATAGACATGAGACGTGGTAGAGATATATATCGGAAGTTGACTTCACAATAACCATCGGTGAGGTCATGGGAATGAAAACATTTTGTTTGTGATGGAATTTTCCTGTTATTCAATATTCTGTGGTGCACGCATTTCATGTGCGAAAAAGCCTTACTTTTACAATTACAATTAAACATTGGATGACACGTAAACTCAGCATAGATACTTATTTTCTTTTTAATTTGTTGACATTTATTTGTATTAGGATTACTATTTTTTAATAAATATCAACCAACTTTTTTTTGCAAACCTCATTTTTTGGAAAATGACTGTTTGCTAAAGAGCAAACATAATTCCAAATTTAATGTTCCGTGTCACGAATTCAAGACATAGATGATAAAGAGAGATCCAGATGATACAGTCGACCATTTCATTGGGGGATTTTTTTTCATATGTCATCAATATAATTATCATTAACCGGACAATGTGCGCTGCTGCACACAGGACATATACTTTTTTCATATATGCAAACGAGTAACCGGAGTCTCTTGATAGACATCGCCCAGAGGCAGATGCGTTACCCCTCTTTTCTCCTCCACTCCAAAACTGCACGAAACGTGACAACATAGCACTTTGCGGCAGTATCATGTGGGCGACAGTACTTCAATCTAAACGATAAAGATTTCAATTCGCTAACTCCGAAACGTATGAATTTGGTAGCGTCAATAATAACATTTTATATTTGCGGAACACAAAGTGCTGCAAGCTTGCATTGATGCATTCATAATCCAAGATATAAAACAATACTCGTTAAAATTCCTAATCGAACTAGGTATAAATTTTATGTACAGTGATAGCAAATCTTTATGGCAGGTGTAAAAATGGCACGCACTTGACCATGAGCTCCACGGAATACTAATACGACAGTTTCGTAGTTATATAGTCTGAGTCTGTGAATACACTATAAGCGACTTAAGTTGCAGGACCTTGTTTATGGCCTAAGGGCCCAACGGGCGGTGACCACCGAGGAAGACTCCACATGTCCGAAATCCAGACGTGGAATGTGCAAATGCATCATAGTGAGGTAGACGTTTCGTTTCGTTGCTTTTTGGATCCCCCGCGAAACATGACTCCTTGGATCACAAAGCGAAACTCTCATTTCCTTAGTGAGTCTTGCTCCATTGGTGATTGAGGCTCCCCCTGTCCCTCGTAATAACTGTTACACAACGTCCTCAGTTATTTAATTAATTCGCATGGGGTTCAACCATATAGATCTCAATGTATCTCCGATATCTATGGGTTCAGCATAACTATAAATATTGAAATCAAACAATAATAAGTACTATTAAGTCAGCTATAGGAAGATTCAATTAAAACTATAATTTTCCCCTGATTATATAACTTAAAAAAATGTAAAATAAACTGTATTAGTGTGTAAGTCATAAGTTGTGGAAGTCAAGGTCGATGAGTTCATATGCCAACGCCACGTCTCATGCTCGTCTTAACGAACACGGCTTTGATCTCAGAGACAATTTTAAAATTATCATTACAGTTCGCCGGTTTTTATTTATTCACTCAATATGCCTTGATGAACTTCTTCTTACGGTTACACGATTTGTCATGTATACTTTTGACCTCAATTGTGCAAAAAAGGGGAGAGGTTCCGCTGGTCTCAGATTAAATGATGGAATTAAAAGAAAGACAAAGTATATACTTCATTTTGAGCCTCGGTGGCCTAAACAATATATTATAATTTAAGGCTCGCTGTTGTATAATATAATTTAAGGCTCGTTAATGGGCGATGGGAACGACATAACTCGTTACTATCTTGTACATATTCCTTTCGCTGGTCGAGGGTGGTTAAAACGCGGACGGCTGCTTCGCAGGAAGCAGTTGCTGCGCCTTAAGCGGGGGCGAGAGACGACGCCCATCAGAAACTGCCGGCTTAGAAACGGTTGCCAAATGTTTTTGGAGACGTGGGGCGCTACGTGTTCCACACTTCCACGTCCGCTGGTGGAGTTGCAATGAGATGGTGCATTCCCATGGCTGACCGACAAGGAGGAACTTCAGATGAATGGGGAGACGTTTTCCGCTCTCAAACCTCACATACCCTTAGCATCTCATCATCATTACCATCATCAGGACGACGTTCACTGCTGGACATTTGCCTCCCCCATAGAGCGCAATAGGTCACGGTCACGAGCCATGGTGGTACATGATCAGAGCTTGTGGGGTTGAGGAGTTATTACAACACTGTCTGCTTCATTCAGTAAGATTACCTGCTAATAGAAGATAAAGAAAAATCCTGAAGGAAACTTAAGAGTTTCCTTCAGTAATTGTTTTATTTTGTATAAATTATTTTATGGCGTATTGTATCAAACTCATACTTACACAATTTGATTTTTTTAAGGGCTCGGCCCACCACTCGTATCGACCGTTCCTACTCCTGTCCAGCCAGGATCGACAGGGGCAACTACTTACGACCCTTAGATATGATCTCAGGAAGCCCGAGGGAAAAGCTGGAACTGTCTTGGGACTGTCATCATCAGAAGAAAATAGGAGGAGTAGGAAGTAATTCCTACTTCCTACTCCTCCTATCCTATTAAATCAGGAGACAGTACAGGGTTGTAATTACCTACCTATACAAGTTAAGAAAAAGATAGGGCAAGCAGATAAAATCCAGCTGCTGTGCACCACAGAGATGTAGATGAATGATTAGCTGATACTGACTATGCCTTATTACTTTTTATGTTAAAATTATTTAAAGGCACGATAGTTTCCCACGTTGTCCACGAGACCATCACGGTAAACTACTCCCGTAGCACTACGCTTATTATATAGAGAGGTGACGGTACTAGTTTAAAACTGAAAAGTATGCTCCTGAAGTTGCCTTGACCAGTTAGAAACTGAGTGAGAATTATCAACTTCTAACCAGTGTTTCGATATTCGGGCACGCATGGGAAAACGTTATATGAATCCCATCCTTTAGTTGTATTAGGCCAGCGGTCCCGCCATTCATCATTTAGTTCTGTGTGGTGACATTGATGGTATTAAATATTTTTGTAATCTTCTGTCTGTCTAGGGTTCCTAAGAAGTTTGCATGAATGAGATTTTGGTTATAACACATAGCTGCCCGGCGTTGAATTTCTGGATCTACGCGTAAAACTCCGGCAGAAACTGGTAAGGCCTGTATACTGGCGGCCCGGTCCACATAAAAATTTTAACGCTAGCATTTGACTCTGTAATGATTTACGTCGCGCTGCGCCTATAGTATCCCAGTCTGCATACACTGGTGATCCGTAGCATATTATTCTTCCTAGGTACGTCGCTTTGTATATAATTTTTAGGGTCTTAAATGACAGACCGCACGTCGATGTTGATATGTTGATAAAAGCATAAAAGTTTCGACTCTTTCTGCACTTTGTATGATGTGTTCTAAAGAGGTGATTTCATTTTCTATAATTAAGGAAATCTTTACGTTTAACTGGTACGTTATTACGTTTAATGCGTGGAGTTGATTGCAATTATCCTTTTAGACTTATTTAGAAGGTTTTGTGAGGCGTGAAAACTAATAGACTTTGCTTCTTCTTCCCTAGAACGCAATCAAACTAAGACAGTTGTTTGACTTAGCGTCTGTTTCCAGTTGTGAGTTTTCCAAAACTATAAGAAACGCATCATCTGCGTATCCAAATAATGTACACAACGCTGGGAAGTGGCAAGGAAAACAAGTCCCATTTGAAAGTGGGAAATCTGGAAAATAGAACGAGGGCGAATACGTCGCAGCGTTTCATAAAACCAATGTTATTATCGGAATGGCAAGTAAATCTGTCCATTGATGCAGTCTGGTCCATTTGGGCCAAGGGTGGCCGGAAAGCACTCGCACCACGAGGCCAAAACTCTTCGATACGCTATTTTAAATGATTAATTCGGAGACAACACAAAATCGTTTAAATATTGCAAACCTCTTCGTACTTATGGATCAAATACTATATCTATGTATTTATTTTTATGAAGAGGATTATGGATATGGTGGAAGGAAGACAATGAATATTTAAGTATCGTGATGTGGCACTGTTCTTCTTGTCTGGTCTATTGGTATACTGGCGTAAGCGTAGTTGATTTTTTATCCGAACTAAGATCCAAAGAAGCACATATTCTCTATTGCCGTTTAAAAGAATATCAAGTAGCAGTCTGGGTTACAGTAATACATTCTACAGAACATTAGTTTTGGCACAGAACAACACATCGATAGAGAATACTTTCCATGAAAAAGCATTCTGCGAAATAAAAAAATGTTGCCATTAGTTGACTCTCTCCCAGAATGACCTTGTGCCTTGGCGCCAAGCAAGGTGCCTGAGACTGTTACGTCACTGCCATCTCTCGGGAATGAATATCTGAGATTATTGCCGGTCATATTACTGCAGTATTCGTGTGCTTTTAATGTCTTTAGGAGCAATTCTAATACGTGAAAGTATGTTAGTACACAATATGCCATTGTTATGTTATCGCTTAATCAGGTCTACAGGAGCGAAAAGCACCAAGTTCACATAATACCGATGCGAAGTGATGATTATTTTTCACTTTTCGTGCAGCCTACGAGAGATTAAGGTTTAATGGAGAGCAAACGCACCACAGGACGTGCTCCGATGTGAAGGTTGGACCAGATAAGAGTTGTTAAAAGGGTTTCTTCATACTGCGCGTACCATGCAGCGCAGAACAGGCACCAATGGAGAATGCCGGGACGATCCTCAGCATTGAGGGGCCGAAAAAGAAGATGTGTCCCTCCCCCGCCTGCTCTTTTCGTCCTCTCATGACTTCCTCAGATGGTTTGTCGAACCTTTGTATCCGCTCTGTCCGTCCGACGCAACCACATGCCGTTAGATTATCCCAGTTATATATAGCACGCACTTGTTAGTACGGCGATGATGCCGTCTGTCCTGTTACACAAATTAGTTGCATCCGATATGATAAAGAGTGACAAATATATTGTGCCAATTGGATTACGTTACACTGCTGCCAATTACCTCGTTAATCCCTGTAAGCTTCTAGATTTAAGCTGTGTATGACAACATGGTAATGTCTGCGTCACGAGGACCACAGACAAACCTAGTGGGAGCTATACTCTTGTCTCGCCGGATCTATTGGGCTGCAATGCATCTAAGGTTCCTACATTTACAAAACAAAACACTTTTTAAATTTTTTTAAACCAAATACACAATCATGCCGAGCCACGACAGCGCGCATCGAGTTTGTTTTTTCCAAAAAAAAATAGTCTACACCGTTTTTATAATGGACTAAAACGCACCAAAATTTGGATTGTTATACCTTAGGCCATAGTGCATCAAATATTTTGGGTACACACCAGCACATGAGTACTAGATTGTCTTTGGGTAAACTCAAGAGTAAATTGTGTTATTCCTAAATTAAATAAATAAAAAACTTATGGAAATCAGCAAGGCTACCTAGACTATCTTTCTCTGTCCATTTGGTGGTTAAAGGTCACAGTGTGAATGTAGGGACGGTCTCCCGCGTGCACGCCTAGACACATCCCGGACATTATCTAACACAGGCGACTACATACAATAGGATATATAGACGCCTGCTACAAAAATTGCCGTCTGAAGGCTCAAGTACGTAAATTTCTCTATGGAAGCCTTAGATAAACTAGATAAGTGCACCGATAGCGTGATATAGAAATGGTACAGTTCCATCTATTGGCGTTGCGACGAACCTTTGCATATCTAGGACAGAACCTAAAGAAGACTGGAGGGTTCGTTTCTGGAAATAAATAGACAAATAAAACTTTAATCTCAGTATTATCTTGTCATATCGCTTGGTTTTGTCTCGATTTATTTTTAACATAGAGTCGCATAGCTTGTAGAATCCCTACTGGTGATGTAGACGACCATTAACATCAGAACATAGATTATGCAAAGTTACTCTCTAATATCCATTCGGACTTTCACTGTTTCAGGTGAATTGCATCAAGGGAACTTCCCCTTAGTAGGAAACAACAGAGACAATTCCACTAAAACAACCACCCTTAACAACTTCCATCATAAATATGAGTAGGAAGTGTCTAAGTAAGCCCAGTTGGGTGCCTAAACCAACATCTGTGTAAATAATACACATGTCATAAGTACACAGTAGGTATAACTAAATACATAAGATATGTGACAATAATATGTCGACAAATTAGCCCTAGAATGTGCGCTGATTACAACGACCTTGTGTCGCACCAGCAGGAAGTGTGCACTGAAGAGAGGTCGCGGACACACGGGATGTCTTCCGCACTCTGGCGCCAATCTGCCCATATTCTAGGTACATAATTAAGTCTACAATCTAGATTGTTTATTATAATTTTATGTAAAGTATATAGTGCTTTGACATACAGTTAATATTGTTAAAAAAAATAATTTTACATTAATTTAAATTTGACATATAGTAATATTCTCGTGTCACAATGTTGGTTATCTTACTCCTCCAAAACGGCTTTGTCGATTTTTATCAAATGTTGTATGCATATTCAGTAGGCCTGAGAAACGGCTACTATCTACTTTTTATACTCTTAAGAGATAAGGGCTGTTCACCCGACTCGGCAAAACAACCTTTACCCGGTCAGCTAGCATATTGATATTATTGAAAGATTAATTATAGATATAAAGACCAATGCGAGTGATTAATTATACCGACATTATTGACAATATATCACAATTTACACCATAAAATTTCTTATTTTTCTAAGAGGTAGTTAATTTATTTATACCGCATTGCAACGGAATGGATGTGGTATGATTTTTTTTTGAAACCGAGTACATATACTTGTTTATGCCATAATGATCGCTGCGATTAAACTGTGGACCGCTTTAGTCAAGCTCATGTCTGGCGTTAGCATATAAAATATGTGTTAACTTGCCGGCTTCATTCTGCATCTAAGGGTTCGGGCTATCTTACTGAGATCAAGGCTTTGAAGCTCCTCCTTCTGGCCTCGGACCAATTTTTTTTTGGATGAAAAAATATTAATTAAATGTTTTTTTTATGTTCATCTGTATGTGTCAAATTTTATCCAAATCAGTCCCGTATTTTTAGTGTGAAGCAGCGTCAAACACACATAATTATTATAAACTAGCCTTCGTCGCAATTATAAAATTAGCAGGATAATGTAGAGGTGTAAGTACATGGTAATTAACACACACTTAGGTATGTGTGTGATAATTTTTAGACTTTATATCACTTCAGTGCTACTGCTAGACTTACCGCCTAATGTATTAAAGAATACTTTGCCGTCTAAGATAGAAATCACTGTGAGTGGACAGAGCAAGGTCGTGGGAGTCAGATGGCGTGACCGGCCATTGTTCCTCCAGGGCGTGTTAGCAGATTACAGCTCCCCGCACGGCCTCACTCCAACTGATAGGATGTTTTTAACTAAATTGTTTCGGGAGCAATTTTTTATGAGCTTAGGTACAGTTGAATGTGAACCATAGCCGAGTTAGGGCACGTCCACACGGCGCGTTAGTCCTACGCCTACGTTGCGCTCTCATGATATAATTTCACGTGATAACTGTTATCAAATTTTTTGGTAACGCACTGCCCGATGGAGCGAAAAAGATGATTTTTTACACTATATCACTCGCAGGTTCAATCCGTTTGGATCATTACTGTGACGTCATACTTTTTGTTGCATACAGCTAGCGTATACGACATATAAGAAATTATCACGTGAAAAGCTTGTAGTGACACATAAAACGGTTGCATTTGAATTTCGAATGATTACGTTATGACTACGCTGTTGTAACGCTGCGATGCGACTGTGTGGACGGCGTTATGATAAAACATTTGAAGCACCTTCACGTGTGGACCGGCCCTTAGCAATAATTTTATTAAGGCCGTTCTGATTGCGTCTAAGTTCATTGATTTTAATTAGACCTATCTATTTCTACAAGCCGCTAGCGAATTCCTTTCAATGTACGTCGCTTTACTGTCCATTGAACTACGATCGAAAACATGCCTATGCTATGCATCCGCATACCATGTTGTGCGGATGTCTGTATGAGACAGCTTGCCATCCACTGCCATATGGCATATGCGTGGGTAATTCTAAATCTATCTTAGTAAGCATGCGTGAAAGCTACGGGGTAGCGAAGTATTTAGGCTAGTCGTAGCTATCATGAACCGCTTAGCCGCTGTAGCCACCACTTCAGGCTACAATTGAAATGTAGTTAGCCGGATTCTGCAAACTACTGCGAATTTAGACAGTAAGATCGTCATCATCATCAGTAGCCAGTAGACGTCCACTGCTCGAAAAAGGTCCCCCACAGAGAGCACAGCTGATAATACTGGACTGACTGTGACTTATTAACCCACTTTTGTAGGAGATAGTAGCCCCATGCTGTTTCGCGGCTGAATGACCGGGACTCCATGATGTGATACGTATCATGTGGCGATCCAAGCGGTTTGTGACCTGATGTGCGGCTGATGTCATTAGGCGCCTTTAGTCATCAAGTCTCGTGTGTCTCGTTTGGAGACAAATATATATACAATAACAAAGACTTGGATGATAGAGTCTTCAATGATAAATCCACAGTATAACCTTGAGGAAAATAAGATAGACGGGATAATGACTTGGCTAATATAAAAATACGAAAGTATTTTTTGCTGAAAGTTGCCAAGTGGTTATATAAGTTTTGGAGGATATGCCCTTCCCAGATCTGGGCATCACGTGTATCGGGTTTTGGCACCGCGTCCGAACAACGCCAGCGCTTCGGTTATCTCATGATACCTAAATTTAGACGCGCAAAATATTTACAACGCTGTTTACATGATTTGACCATTTTATACTCGTTACATCACCAAAAGGTACTTAGTAAGTTTTCTGCATCACCTGGAAAACAAAATACGTTGAACTCGGTCTCATTCAATGAAAGCATAAACAAAATTAGCTCAATAACTTAGTATTACAATGTTTTGCACAAATAGCCTATGCTTTTTCTAGATTTTAAGTAGGTATTTATTGAATGCAGTTACACATTTACTTAACTTAAGCACATTCGTATCTAATTCTATCATCCTAGTACTTTTGTCTAGTCGACGAATCGACACACGGTTTTTTTCGTTAGGCAGAGCACGAACGAAATCGTTTAAATAAGTAGTGAAGCTTGATGTGACACGGACCTAACCAGTGGTTATGTGGTGTGGGGTTACTTAGAAAAGTAGACATCAAAATTTAAATGTAAGTAAAGCTATGCTCGATTAAACCCACAGGCAAAAATATATAGGTACAGACAGT
>JAFELO010001026.1:16743-26966 GCA_017140195.1 Eumaeus atala | reverse complement strand
CCCCCCATACCCTATCTAATGCATTGACGACCGACCATGTCAAGGTAAAAATGTGTTATTCATCATAGTTAGGATCTTACAAACTATTAATGAAAGTCAAAAACACTAGCACCGGGGTCACTTCAACGTAGACCTGAGAAATACCGACGCTACAAGCCAGGCGGGTTGTATTACGTTGCTTTCTGTTATTTTCTAGGCATACATGCCAACTTTAATCGTAATTTAATCCGCGGCTTGGATAAACCCTAACAGACGGACAGACAGACTATCATATTTTTCATTAGCAAAGATATTTCTTTGTCTAGTATATATTACAGAAGTGCACTAAGCACAGGGCTAGGCTAATGTAGTTTTAGGTCTCCAGATATTAAGTCCCCCTCGTAGCACAAGTACTAAATCGTCGTGATCCGGTGCGGCAAATAACACTAAACAATTTCGCAACGGGTGTCGTTCATAGCTAGGACAGTTAGGGCGTGGAGCACGCTGTGTTATATTGTGCTGTCAGTCGGGTGACGGATCCATCACACGACTACAACCCAAGTGAGTTAACACAGGTACTACGTAACTGCCTCGTGGTCTACAGGTAAGTGTGTTCAGCCACAACCTGTCACGAATCCCCCGGGACCGGAATGATAATAATATTAATAAATAAGTATTATTGAATTTCGAATAATAGTCCGGAGTCAGAGAATTAGCGGTGATACACCCCCGTGCCTCGGAGAGTACGTTAAGCCGTCAGCCCTTCGCCTGATTTCTCTCCGGTCGTGAAGGATTTCCTTAGCGGAATAGGAGAACGCAACGACTAACGGTGTCCCGAGTAATGTGGCCTGCTCATTCACCACTGGCGGCATGAGGCTTGTTGTTATGCTTGTTGTTGTTGGTCTAGCAGCGGACGTCATCGGGCTGACGAAGGTGATGATGATGAATAATTTAGCGCCGTGTTCGTTCGAGTTTGCTCCAGTCGTGTGTCGGAGCTGACGCACAGCTTTTTCATTTGTTGTAACAACCAACAACCTGATAACAATTTGTTTACAAGTTTGTTGCTCAGGCCTGAAGAAGGCCCCAATTTCCGTGTGAATTGAGACTGTGCGAACACTTCCAAATTTCCGGGGCTTTTGTTCATAGGGCGGAAGAAAGGCGGTCACCTTGGACGAATTAGCGATCTAGGCTAAATTTGTGTTTAGTTTACATCTATGTCATCTTACTGTGCCATGTTTTAATTATTAAACTATCACGTGCAAACAATGTTAGGATACCTATTTACCTAGCATTGTTTCAAAGGCATTGAAATCGCTTTGCTCCTATATGCCATTGAGAAATTTGTTTAGCTCAATAAAAGACTGAGGGAAAATAGGCCATAAAGGATTGCTTGTAGATAGATCTATTTTTACGTCCATATAACAAAAGCCTAATTTACCATATCTTCAGAATTCTTAAGACTCATCAAATTTTTACGCATTGACGGCTAAGTATATTCAAAATACAGACATTGTGTGATATCATAATTTATCGTATCGGTCATAATAAAAACTGAAACGTCTAATTGGTTCTGAAAACAAAGAAGCATTCAAAGTTCCAAGATGGCGTCGCGAATCATGGGTTCGTTAGAGCTTACATCATAATAAATTATGAAGACAGTGTCGTATATATACACGACACTGTCGTAGTATATAAAGTGATTGCACGGTCCCTATGATGAAGGCAGATACTACAGAATAACATAAAATTAAATAATGACAATTAATTGCCTCCCGCGTATTGTTGCGTCAAACACCAACACGTGTTGCCCTCCCTCATCGCCATCCCCCAAATAGGATCAGACTACTGTCTATTCCTACAAACCTTTAACTTTTTTTGTAACTACAAACTCCATGAAACAGAAAGCATAGCTATAGATTCACGCCGATGTTATGTGAACGTGAGGAACTTCCCGATCGTCCTGGCCCTATTTCACTGTGAAGCAGCAATTACATTATTTTATAACTACAATTTCATGGGTGCTAGAGCTGGCAACTGGACCGTGATTGTATCTACAAATCAATAAGCCCAGTGTTTGGTGATATGTAGAAAGTGATCTTCCGTGTCATTACGTAGAGTTATGGTTATTGTTTGTGAGAATTAAACGTGAGGGTCGATGATAATGTTGGTCATAAACTGTAAAGTGAGTTTCCTTAGCTGCCATTACATTTGTATGATCCTATAAATACTTTGACGCGAACAGGTTTTAAATGTGTACTGGTAGCTAAGATTGAGGATCTGCAATCTTGCTGACACACCCGCGTGTGTAATGCGTGATCCAAAGAGTGGTGCGTTGTACAACGGGGCCACGCATCTTACTTATGGTTGTGGCGATGCTAAATGTCGGTAGTCACCGAGACTTCAACTGTTTGTTCCACTCCTAATTTATGAGAGTACCATCTGTCAACATAACGAGGTGACGCTGAAATAAAAATAATAGTTTAGATTAAAGTCATCAATCGGCATCAAAACATACCCTTGCCTTTATGAAAGCCTAGTACCCATAGGATGAAAAGCAGTCAATAATTCTAGACCGAACGCCCATCTCACAGCGCATGTCCTAGATATCCGCGCACAAGAAATCTGATTTTAACTCCTACGTATTTCTGTGATACTGGTACTAAAAGTTTATTTTTCGCTCGATAAAATTAGGTTTCAGCTTAAATTCTGATTATTAATTAATTATTTCATTGCAACAAAGTTGTATTTGAAAAAAAAATAAAAATCTAACTTAAAGATAAATTTAATTTAACTTTGAGAAAGTCCATATTTTTTTGTTTCATGATTTTTTTTTGTGTACGAGGATTTAACATATGGTCAACGTAACTCATTTTACTAGGAAAGCATAGCATCGAATTGAAAACTTGTTTTCTCTCTTTCTTTCTCTCTCTCTCTCTCTCTCTCTCTCTCTCTCTCTCCCTCTTTCTCTATCTAAATAATGAGTACTGAACCATATATATCATTCCACGTATCATTTTCAATTGAATTTACATGATCATAATTATTATATGTCATGAACAAACAATTCATCTTAGTAGCAACCTCACTTCGTTTATTTCATTCATTTTACTATGATCATAGCTAATTTCAGACAAACTTCGAACAAGTACGGACTACAAAATTTGATGTACACGTCAAAAAATTCTCTTATTTATTTTTCTATTGACTGTACTGTAAAATTACTCTCATTTATAAAATAGTTTATATTTTAATTATTAAAATTACATCAAGAACTATTTATTCGATATCGTATTTGGAAATAATTAAATAGCGAATGAAAGAGACGAAGCTACTTTTCTTGCTTACATTTAATCACTGCTTCTCAAAACGTGGATCGCAATCAAGAGGCCTAGAAGAAAAACAATGTCCTATGTCCGATATCGCTCCGAAGTATGAAAGGCAGGTACATATTTGCTATGTTCGAGTGTAGATAGTTTTTAAGTAGTATATATATTGAGTTACTAGTTTCTTAATAGAGTGCATGTTTCTTACACTTGCTTGAATGATTACTATGTGACAATAGCCCTGATGTAGATAAATGTGGTTCTTTGTATTAGTACCCCAAGATTGAGTAGGACTGGTTCGGGCTTGCAGTGCGCATGTGACTTTCCATTTCGTTTATAATGCAATGCTATATGTACGCAACTAGAATGCAGAATCTAGCCATCGATTAAAATATTTTCTCAAACCTCCTCAGTGTTCATGTCTCCCTGGTGCCATCAACTATCCAAACTATCTTTTTCCCCTCTTTCAGGTAAAGAAAAAGATTATTTAGATTCAGAAAACTATCATGATTTTAAAAGCTCGTATACTACGAAATATCAGAGTAGTCGATTACCAGGTAAATCACCTTGACCCCTACTACAATCGACATATTCGATCTAGAAGCTTAATTTACAATCGACTTTTATTGATTCTTTCGTTTGGGTCAGATTTGACTAGCAATATTTCTTTTCTTATAGAGTAGGGGGCTGACTCCTAAGTCCGATCACAAATTATTAAAGGACCTCGCTTATTTCGTTGTCTACGTCTAAAGTAGTACCCAGTAACTTTTAGCGCTTGTGGTGAAAATAGATTTCTGAATGTTTATTATATGTGATGAGTGATGAGACTAGCAATACTGGTTGATCGTGAGAGTCGTGATTATCCACAAACAGAGTACGCAGGTAGGCGTGTCGTGGAGACAAACACCGCCGGCCTTGGGCGGCAATTTGAACAGTGCGCAAATGTCTCATAAACATGACAAATTGTCAATGTATTTAAAATTTCAATTTGTGTAGTGACGTGACAGCTGTTTACTTTTTAAATTGAGTGATGGCGTTTGTGATCTGTTTTTAAACATCTCAGAGCATAATAGTGGTGTCTAACGAGGACATGTCTGCCTTCTGGCGACTAGCGCTCATAGTCATTCGTATGATAAACTAAGTAGATACAGCTCTATTCCGCTGCAATGCAACATTGCACTGCCTCTTACAGAATACTTATGCCAATAACATAGACGCCAACGCACATACGAATTAGGATTACCATTACATTATATTTTCAAGATATAAAAAATCGCCTATTATTTTAACATCCCAATTCATAATATTTAATAACACAAAACCAGTGAGTATAATAAATATTATTTGATATCAACATCCGCAGCGACGCGAGGTGTCCATATTCAAACACAACACTACACTAAAGTATTAAACTAACTTTAATACTCTCAACTTAAATTGATACTCAACTATACAATAGGTCTCTGTCTCTACTCCTAGGTACTCTACCACTGGGTACTCTCTGAAGTAGCTTAACCTATCTTCCTACAAATTTTACTTTCCAAATTATGTAGGCACTAGTTGTGCGTTTCACCCGCATGAAATTTATAGGTACCATAGTTTTTTTTGGGATGAAAGTTATTTAATGTTATTCAATAACAGTTTCCGAATCCGTACAACATACTTAATATTTTTTATATTTTTTTTAGCCTGTAAAAAATTGTATATAATATGTAAGGATCATATGTTGCGCTCCGTCCTCTACCTGTCCCTTTAGGGAACTGGCTTGAAAATATGCATATATTTTTTTGACTATGTACTAACTAGCTGTTTTATTAAATTGTTTAGAAAAATACAATCTTTATTAGCGGTGGACACAATTAAATTATTGGTATTCGTAAAAAATATTGTTAGGTAATCAATTAATCTAAAAAATACCATAACATCCTTCCTGCAGCCATATAGATATAACATGGGAATGCGCCTTAATCGCTGTTGTCTGTCTTAAGTCACAGGAAATATAAACAGTACACAAGTGTGTCTGCAGGCAAAAGTTCACTATCTGTTCTAATCATTTTTCACTTATCACTGGAGTAAAGTTTTATTTAATCATTAATCTTTACTCCAGTGGTTGTACGGTAAAATTTTGTAGTCCTATTTACAATTGCAAAAAGCCTATGGTTCGTCTCGGGAAGGAATATTATCCAAAACCTGTGTATACCAAGCTAGCCCAGCACCGTTTCAAATTCTAAAAAACTCTTAATTTTTTTGATTTTGCAGTAAACTAAAGCCACGTGGTATACAACAACAACTGATAGGAAAAAAATATACATTTAGTGCATATCTCGTTCCTCTTATTTTTATTTGTCGCCATTTGCTTTGAGTGGAACTTGCAGTTGGAAGCTTCTCAGTCAACAATACGTGCTAAGTGACACTTATAAGGATCTCATATTCACACTCGATGCGATGTTAACACGCGGTACACACACGGTTGGAACACTAACTGGTTAAACAAATATATACCTATAGTGTACAGTGTCACTTCATGGAATTGAGGCTTTTGTGTGCAACAGTCGATTTCAATCATAATTTTATACGTGCCTCTCCAAAAAATAGCTGATGCTTACATAGCAGGTTGCGTAACACATAATATATGTCCTACTAATGTTAAAGACTGCAAAGTTTGTAAGTATGGATAGATGTTTGTTACTCTTTCATGCAAAAACTACTGAATATAAACATAAAGCTCGTGGAACTAGGTTTATGACCCGGCACCGAGTCTTGCAGTCCGGACCAAGAGTTGCAGTCTTGGTTGGAAGCGAACGTGTCGGGCTTCATCAGAGCTGTAGACTGGCCGTCGTTTAACGCCGATCTTAATCCATTGGATTATGATTTATGCTCAATTTTAGAGTACAGCTCGATGTAAAGGCCATGATAATTTGAAGTCCTAAAAGCAATGCACACAATGGGCAGTGATGGAATTTCCTGCGCAAGTAGTGCGTGCTTCTATTGATAAGTGACCTCGACTTTTAAAGGTTTTTAATAAACATATATCAAATTTACGTTTTTAACAAACATACATCAAATTTTCGCATATCTACTATTCAGGATAAGATATATACTTGCAACAAAGCGAGATCGGAACCAATTTAACAAATTAACGTTTAGCCTGGCGAAACAATAAGGAATACCTAATTGTTCATTGTATACAATATTTCAATTTAGATAGTCTTCGATACAATTAGCTGCCGATTCGTACCAGTACATTCCAGTTTTGTTCTCACTAGTTACACCACAATATGAGTTAACCTATTCAATTTAGAGTTCACAATTGTTAAAAGTCGTTTAAGTTAGGGTTGCATGTTAGGGGAACTAATAGTATTCAAACATGTCTCGACGTGAGTCACAAAGGGGTAGTACCCTCGGAGCGTAGCACCTGCAAAGGGACTGGTCAAACTGTCTACAATAAAAGAAATTGTTGAATCTTTGACTTCGTCACAATTACGGTGAACATTTATGGATCCTACTTTAAAGGAATTGTGTGGTCTGTACACTACAAACAGCCTTTACTATATTAATGCTATACGAATAGGTATTTTCCTATCATTCCTAAAAAAAAAAAAGGAAATGATATGGATATTATGCATAATTGTGGAATAATTGTACTGTAACGGTAAGCGGGGACTTCACGCGTTCTCTCATGGCATTGCTATTAATAAAGGTACCAGAAATAGCCCGTCACGTGGTCTGTGTATGCTGATCGAGCCCCTGTGCTCCGTGCCAGATGCCACGTCACCGTGACGCCCCGAACGCCTGCCTAAGAAATGTTCCTCGTCAAAACACCTTCGTATCTAGTGGCCTCCCAAGATTGCCAAACTATTCGCAATATTTTGCCCGTTTTATTTTTAAGCCAACACTCGCAGTTTGGTGTTTACGTATTTGTTGGAAAGCATTAATTGAACATAATGAATCTTGCATTACTTTGCATGCTTTAATATGTATATGCACATACTCTACATTTAATGTTTATCACAACTCTATAGTACTGATAAGAATGTACCTATCGAAACTGAAAATTTATTTAATCATTAACTGAATATTTGAAGGACTGGTAGGAAACTGCTTTAGGCAATTGCTCGAAAGGCATATCTACCTTCACTTGCTACGAAGAGCATTAATACATTTTTGATAATTTATTGATTGTAACGTTACTTTGGAACTGTTTAGTTCAGCTTTTAGTGTTTAATTCACATAGCTTTACATAGAAGGAATCTATCTAAAGCTATGTGAATTAAAATGTATTAAGGAAACGACATTTTAGGATTTTTGTAGTAAGCATATCGCTTCAATCGAATGCCCTGCAAGTTTTAAAGAACATTCTGTATATTATATGGTTATTGGTTGTGTTCAGAACATATAATATTAAATTTATTTTTGTTTATTTTCAGAAACCCCAAATGCGGCCCATGATAGCCGAATACGATCCAAGGAAAAAGGGAGTCAAAAATGACTTGTCCGATGTCGTTATGGTCAAGTAAGTGATAATGTTTCAATATTCATCAATTATTATCTCATCGAGTCGATCAGCTTTGATTGTTGTGTTATTAATAAGTTTGTTTCGATACCACATCCGAACATTTTGTACTGCATTACTGCATACTTATAGTTTCTCAAAATAAAATTATAAAGCATGTATCACAGCTTATGTCACATTATACGGCGATCTGACTTGTGTGTGGATTTATATATGGACAACCCGAAAAACTAATAATCTTGACATTTTTGTTCAACAGGATTTCGAAAAGAAAAATTATACTGTTATACAGTACAATGTTTCACGTAAAAGAGATCTTTAAACTGTGAGCTTACGAATACCGCCCGGTAGAGCGTGGGGTCTCCTAGGCCCGGGCTTTGTTCTTTTGTGATTTATTTTTAATGTTTTGTGGTTAAAATGGTATTTTTTATTGTATGTTGACTGTTAAGTAGTCGCTCCTTATTACGAGCTATTTTATCGCTCGAAGCCATCGGTGACGATCCGGGAGACTGCAGCTTCCACCAGATTAAAGTCGTTCGACGACCTTGATCATCTAGCAATGGACTCATACACCGGTACATCATTCCATTTTATGGTTTCAATTTTGTTTATTTTGTTTTGTTTTTTGGTTCTGGTAACGTGTAAGATAGTTTGTGAACCTTACGGAGGCCGTGGCGTGCACTGTTTCTTGTGGTGCAGTTGCCACGATCTTCAACGCGCCATCTCTGTTCAGGCTCGGGATGGCCACAATCTCATGTTTTGTACAAATTTGATCTAGCTTTATGTTCTATTGTTATAATAGCTCACTTAACTAAACTTGTCATCGATATTTTTGAAATTATTTCTATGCGGCACCTTATATACCCCTGAGTAGGTACTCCTACCGCCAAATTGTTATTAAAATTACAATCCTTATGTATACGTAAAGCTGCATTAAATTTTAAGATTGAGCCAATCATTTGTAAATGCCGAGGCTTAACAGAGTGAAGCGTGTAATATAAAATTTTACATTTTTGGAGACCATAATGAATGTATCACACTTCACTCGACACGACACTTACATACGACACACACAGTATCCAATGTAAACGTAGTATATACCACTTACGAGCATACTGTCTTATGTGTAGACAATAGACGTACAGACATCATGTAGTATCGCGCCGCGTTCACATTCCGTTTCACTAGTTCGCTTTGACGTTGTGCTTTCTTTATTTCACGACAGGCTACCATTTTTCTTGCTTGATTTAAATAAAGCGTTTGATTGAATACACTATTAATCACTCACCTGTTTACCATCTACATTAAATACATCAAGTGTTCTGGGTGTGTTATCACGCGCTATAACAGTGCTTTGGGAAAAAATTTCAGATACAAAGTTGATCCCAATGAGATCCCGGTGGAACAACAAGCGGGATCCACCCTGCCTCTTATGGAGATACCGGGCCGGGATATCGAGGCAGACGAGGATTACAATCCCTTTGAACACCGGAAGCTGGCCCACCCTACTTCGTAAGTAAACCAAGAGACGTAACCTTTTATAGCTTGTGAATATCCATCAAATCGGGAAATATCCATATTTATTAACCTCATTATTACTGTTTTTCCGGTAAATAATTATCACAATATACCGTCGTAATTCATTATTAATTATTTGTTTAAAGGATGGTAAATAAATCGTCCAACGCCTTTTCATCCCTTCTATTGTTAAAACATCTAAAACCTAATGATAAACCATAGAGGTGACATGATACATAAAATTCAATTTATGGAAGAATTTCGATCCAAGGAATGTTCCTCATTGTCAACGTCTTTTGAGTCAATTTATGATTTTTAGTAAAACAACAAGAAAAGAGTGGCAAATCCTCGCGGTCGTCTTATTTATTCGTTACATTTGATCTAAAATAAAAACTTTTTATATGTTTCAGGGACATGGACACTCTGATTCACTTACTCAAGGGATCACTGGGCAGCGGTATTTTGGCTATGCCCATGGCCTTTATGAACGCTGGTTTGTACTTTGGATTGGTTGCAACATTCCTGATTGGCGGTATTTGCACCTACTGCGTTCATGTTCTCGTGAAGACCGCTCATGAGCTTTGTAGAAGAATACAAAAACCATCTCTGGGTTTTGCTGAAACGGCGGAAGCAGCATTCCTGTCTGGTCCTCCTGCTGTTCACAAATTTTCAAGACTGGCAAAGTACGTTTGTTTGTAACCATTTATTTATTTCATATTACAAGTTCTCAGGCATATTTAAGCTACTAGTCTAATAAGTACTATAATCACTGTTTTAAAGTGTAACCGACGCTCAGGCACAGAGCGCGCACCTTGGAGGGGCGTAGAAATGGCTAGACAGGGACCACAAAAAATTCAGCAGCGCTGCAACAATAGAAGCTCCCATTTTGT
>JAFELO010001026.1:0-16634 GCA_017140195.1 Eumaeus atala | reverse complement strand
GACCGGTGTGCTATCTATCAAATAGGTTGTACCATTGGCATAATCAAAAAATAATTCACATCACATGTACTTAAACTTTATCTCTGTACGTGTATATAAAACTTTTTTATTTATTTTAGGGCCATGATCAACTGGTTCTTAGTGGTAGATCTCCTTGGGTGTTGCTGTGTGTACATCGTGTTTGTAGCGAAGAATGTGAAGCAAGTAGTTGATTTTCACGCCAAGGACAGCGAATGGTTGCCACATGATATTGATCTTCGGATATACATGGCGGTGCTTCTACCGCTACTTATCGCGATGAACCTTATTAGAAACTTAAAGTATTTAGCGCCATTCTCGATGATCGCCAACCTTTTAGTCGGAACTGGGATGGGCATCACTTTATATTACCTCTTTCAAGATATCCCCAGTCTCAGTGAAAGACAACCTGTAGCTGAGTTAGCACGTCTGCCAACTTTCTTCGGTACCGCTATCTTTGCACTGGAAGGTATTGGCGTCGTCATGCCTCTGGAGAACAACATGAAGACCCCTACCCATTTCATTGGTTGCCCCGGAGTTCTCAACACTGGAATGTTCTTCGTTGTATCGTTGTACGCTTTGGTTGGATTCTTTGGTTATCTCAAATATGGAGACAAAACTATGGGCAGTATCACATTAAATCTGCCAGAAGATGAAGTGTGAGTATGATCTAAAATGTAAACATATTTGTTTAATAGTCTAGAAATGTTAAGGAAAGAGCACCACACTAATATTATAGACTAATATTATAGACGCCAAAGTTTGTTAGAATGGATGGGTACTTGTTACTCTGTCATATAAAAACTGAATGAAACTTTACAATAATATAAATGATACATTAGTATAGCACATAGGCTATAGAAATAATAACTCTTTCACGTCCTTTTGTCTGTATCCACGCGGACGATGTCGGGGGTATCCGGTTCCTTTAAATTAGTGAATAAATTGGTCAGCCCATTAAATAAAGGTAAGCTAGCTGAAAAGCAGCATGCTTACTTTTTAAACTATCTCGGTTACTTAAATATTACCGAATCTCATATCATATCACCCAGTGAAATACCGAACATAGTTCTTTCTATGGCATGCGGAGTAGCTTTGAGCTTATTCAAGTGACCCATATTTAGCTGCCAAGTAAAAAGGTTAAGGCTAATAGCGTTCCGCGTTTCATGTTATTTTTTTCTTTTTTGTTGATGCGGGGAAACGCATTTCCGCGCCTTCACCGGCCCTGGGTGGGGTCCAGTGGTTTGTGGGACTTACGGCACACATATTACAGGACAACCCCACCGACTTTGGGACAGTGCAATGGTGGGAGGTTCCCATCCTCGCTCCTTGCCCCGTGCGTAAAATCACCTCCTCCTGTTGCCCTTATGTCCCCTCCTCTTATAAGAGGGATACCGAGAGCGATTCCTCCTCCTGATCTTTAAGCCCCCTCTTCTTAAAAGTGGCGTGCAGAGATCCCCATCGGTTCAATTGGCTTCGCCTAGGTTCACCCCAGGCTACTAAGCCTCACCGCCACGACAAGTCCTGTACCATGGTGGGGCGCTCCGCGCTTCACCTGCGGAGCCATTCTCGATAAATTAGCTCTCTAACACTGGAATATTTTTTCAAGATGGACCAGTAAATTTTGAGATTATCGCATTCAATATAATATAAAAATTCAATACAAACAAACTTCATTCTTATAAGTACCATAAGAATATGCATACAAAGTTTGGTAAAAATTAGCAAAAGGTCGTTTCGGAGTAAGATAACTAACATTGTGACACGAGAAGGAAATCTATGCAATAATCTTATTTTTTTTTTCAGATTGGGCCAATGCGTTAAGCTGATGATTGCCGTAGCTATATTCTTCACTTACAGTCTTCAATTCTACGTCCCAATGGAAATCATTTGGAAAAATGTCAGACATTGGTTCGGAGCTAAGAAGAACCTCGCCGAATACAGTATCAGAATTACAATAATTGTCTTGACTCTGTGTACTGCCATTGCTATTCCAAACCTTGGACCCTTCATCTCTCTTGTCGGTGCTGTCTGCCTTTCATTCCTGGGACTGATATTCCCTGCTGTTATAGAGACGGTTACGTTCTGGGACCGACCCAATGGTCTGGGCCGCTTCAATTGGGTCCTTTGGAAGAACGCATTTCTTATCTGTTTCGGTATCGTCGGCTTCTTAACAGGTTCCTATGTCAGTATTTTAGATATAATCAAGGGTGAAGAGTAGGACAGCGCGAAAGACTATGATAGATAAAGGCTCAATTTTTTAAGGGCTTACTATTTTTTTTAATCATTATAATCATTTTTATACTGTTATTCGTAGAGATTCCTAATGATAACTGAGTTTGGACAAAGCTCAAATATTTTTGTTTGTGATAAGTATTATTGAGCTAGTGTTGAATGGGTTGTGTTTTATCATAATTTTCTGTAGCCCCGAATCTCTGAAGGCATTTGCAGTAGATATAAGGACTAGATATCTGTACAGAGGCGGCCTTGATGGCGGCACAAGCTAAAAGTCTAGCCGATAGTTAGGAGTTTTACTTTGGCGCTATGCTTTGTCCTCAAATCATTATTGGGTCAGCAGCCAGCTTGTCATCGATGCCGTCTCTTTCTTCCTATTTTTACAAGAGTGTGAGAATTTTTCTAGTGCATTATTGAAATGTGATAAAATTTTAGGTTAAAATGATTGGAGCAAAATTGCCATTAAGAAACGTTTGATTACATTAACGGATAATATAGTTTTCTTTTACAATAAATCATATTTTTTGTGGTCAATGCAGATAACGACATTTTCAAAACCAAAAAGTACCGCTTTTACCTATTAGATCATATCGAGCTTACAAAGAATGGCATTTACTGTACCTCATTATGGGTACGCAAGTAAGATAAAATAATATTTAAAAATTGTTTAGTGAGGACGTAATCTAGAATTTATGCTATATAATAATTATGAATACCTACATTGGAAATGTGTTTTCTTTATAACGTCTTTCATTGGCGCGGCCGCCATTAAAAACCGAAAGGAAATCGCATTTCAATATTTTGTTAAGGCGCGATAAAATCCGCTATAATTTGTATAACGTAGATAGGTATTGTGACATTTAATTTTTCTTGTGTTGCTATTTACTTAAAGTTAACGTATTTATCTTGATATTATGTTCCAGATGGCCCTGTTAGTAGGAATAAATATGTAATGCCTCAACAAAACCTAAAATATGTGTAATGGGTGTGCACGTGACATCAATTCCATATCTTTGTCAAAATGCTATTTACTATATTGCATTGTTTATTGAGTTCTGAGCTTCATAAACCCATTTACGTAACAATCAATACAATTTAATATCCAAAAGAGGTGAAAATGTCCTTACAAAACTATTACAAATATTCATTCGAGCTTATAACAAACTTTTTGTTTTCATGTAATGGACACATACACTTTTTACAATTACACTTTAGCGAATTACATTTTACCGAAACACCAATTGTTTCTCATCCATTTTCAACCAAACAGATAGGTAATTAAAATTATCATCACCTAACATAATTAATTGTTATTGCAGCTTCTTCAATGGAACTAATGGCTATAGACAATTTTATAATACATGGTTTTCTATTGTTTTTTTTTGTCTACTGCAATATTTCGAACCGACGTCCGACACGATCTAATCTAATAGTGCTACCAATACGCAAGTGTATCAAGACACAAAATACATTAATAGTGCTATTTTTTATTATTCTTTTACATACATTGGGTCTTTTGTAAATTTTCAGTAGTTAATATGAGGCCAAGTCGCAGTAATGTGGTTTTAGTACAATGGAAAATAAATTACAGAATGTTATATTATGCAGTAAAGATTAAAAGTAGTTTATAGTGGGACGGGGAGGTTTAGATAGACGTAAAAAATATTTAATACAAATATGAAATATACAATGTTTAAATGTTAAAAAATCGCGAAAAACTTTGTGCGATTTTTTTAATTATGCAAATAACACGTAGGGAGTAGACAACTACACCCGTAGTTAAGTATTAACCGTTATAAGCGTTGCCTGTCGTCGCTGAATTGCTAAAATAGACACTGTGACCACTTGTAATGACAGATGGGAACTGTCAACGTAAACAAACTCTGACACTACTGTCTAATTCTATTCTTAAAGCTTGTACTAGATCAAATTATGGTTTTATGTGACCGTGGTTTCATTTCTCGCACTTTAGTATTACTAAAGCTACTAGACAATTAATTTAGATTAAGTTATATGCCTGTGATTAAGTGGAAATAAATTCATTTTGTTTCAAAAAAATCTTTGCTATGCCATAACCAAAAACAAACCAATATGGCGGTTGCTTTCTGAAGAAAATATATTTTCGTATTCAAAACATCTTGTGACGTCGCACCTTTTCTGCCATCTGCAAGATTCATAAGTCAATTTAACAATGCCTTTTGGAAATATTTACTGAATGAAATATTATTTTGAATTTATAAATTAGTATTTTATTTATGTAACACTGTGCGTAGGTTTTCTTGTTGTAAGAAAATCATTCCTATATTATGAGCGCGTATTTTGGTATGCCGTAATTACCTTAGATTATAAGAAGTAGTGATTGTTTAGTCACAGTATTAAAATATATCAATTTTAAGGGTATTTGTAATGATGTTTCACTTCCCTGACCCGTTCTAGTTTAAAAAAAAATCCCCGCAATCGTTAATTAATAAAGATGTTAATGATCCACATAACCATTATCCAGAGACCAGTCTCCTCCATAACCCTCAAATAGTACGAAACACGACATATACATGGTATGGCTACTGTATCCGGACGGTTTGACAAATAAGGTTCTAAAGATCCTACCGCACGCTCTTATAAACCTAGTGTCCATCTTCAACTACACTACTTACTAGATTGCGCATTCCCAGACTCATGGAAAGTAGCCAACTTTATCGGTATCCACGAACCTGGTTAGTTCTACACCGAACCATAAGTTCGTTAGACAAGATCTATGAGAGAATTCTACTCAGGCGCATATTTGATTTCGTGAGAGAGAAATATCTCTTTATGGATGAGCGATTCGCTCTCCGTGAAAAACACAATTGCCCACCACATGACCGTTGCTACTGATGATGGTGTTCGTGCTCGTAGTTGGCTGTGAACTAGTGTCTAATAGTCGGATCCTTAGACTCCGATGACAAACACCTCATTATACCAATCATAAGTGTGACTGAACATATTTGGAATACAAATTTATATGATTGTATTGGAAATCTTCCCAACAAGCATATAATGAGCTTCATCGCTTTTTAATTTGAGCCACATTTCTTGAATGCTTCACCGCCCTTCTTACTAAGTAAATTTTATAGCTTCCAAAACTTGCTCTTGCTTTTTGAGCCAGTTAAGAAAAGATTGTGGGAAGCATTACCTGCGCGAGTCCGCCTCGTACCTGGCTGGTTTTTAAGTTGTGTAATACATATAATACACGAATAATATATATCTACACTAATATTAGGAAGAGGTAGTGGATGACACTACATCGGGCCGGCACGACCGGGGAGGTATCTCTCGCTCGCTTAATACTGCCGTAAAGTGACACCTGCAGTGTCGCGTTTCGTGTGGTTTGTGAGTAGCCGGTGGCCCATTGTAGGGGGGAGGAGTTCAACGCATAGGCATAGTAATTATGTAGATGTTCATGGGCGTCGGTAGTCGTGATAAGAAAAATTATAAAGAGGAAAGATTAGATTTTTTGTTTGTTCGTTTGATGTCTTAAGTTTACACGTATGTTACTCATTATAATAAAACTACTTTTACGGATTTTATCGCAGTTCGTTTTTTTTCTCCTAAACTACTGGACCGATTTAAAAACTTCTTTCACCGTTGGCAAGCTACACTATACCCGAGTGACATTGAATATGTTTCATTTAAAAAAAATTAGGTTACCTTACTAAAACTTGAATAATCTAACCCACGATGTAAAAGAATAAACAAAGAACTTTCTTCCATCGCGTGCGCTGCGAAAACTATTAATGATAGAACAAAGTGATGTATCACAATTTTTCGGGACACATAATCATCTGTAAAAGGCGTCCTGTCTTTTATAGTTACCTCACAATAAGCGTCTTTAAAATAAATAATTATTTAAGACTACTTCAATACCTTCATATTATCTTTAAAATGATTCGATTCGAATATTCCATTCAAAGGTTTCAATACCGCAAATCAAATACGCCGCCTGGAAGATCTTATGACAAAGCGCGCCATTGTATGATCCCCAAATTTCTTGAAGAGATGCAGATATCACAACCTTATTCCCACGTGTGTCAAAATTTCGCCAAAACATGACATACGAGGCAGCGCTAAGATTTTAAACCAGGCTAGTAGAGAACTATTATGCAAAGCAATTCAACATCATCGTTCAGATTTATACTGACTAACAGAACAAATAGAATTTACCACCGCAAATGTAAAAGCAGCATTGACGGCTTTAGATTTTCATAATTGCATTATTACTTTGAATAAACGAGAGAATTCCAAGTAAAAAACATGCGAAGATAAGTAAATTTCTAAATTTGAAAAATTAAACAAATTATCAAATGTATATAACAATAGAGTTACCATGAATAATAACCGATCACAAGCAGTGGTTAACCTGTCGAAGAAAATTTTAGATGTCAACACTGTGAAGGTATTAGAAAAAGATCTGAACTTTGCCGTTGCACCAAGAAAGATGCCATATGAGGAAATAATATGTAACATCGAGTATCGTCTGGCAAGAAACAATGTTATGAAGGAAGATTCAGAGGCAATAAGACAAGATGTATCAGCAGCCTTACGACGAAGTACTGTAACGAAACTGAATATTCCCAGAGAACAATACAATGCGTTAGGAAACCTGCGCAGTAAACCAGAGTTGACAATCCTCCGTGCAGATAAAGGAAATGCTATTGTCGTAATGAATACTTCCGACTACAACGATAAAATTCAACAACTTTTATCGGATGAGAACACCTAACGAAAAGTCAAAACCGTCCCCACCAATAAAGTTCTAAAAATCACCAGTGATTTTGTCAAGAACTATTCGGATACACTGAATTTGGACATTGACTTTCTAACACCTTCATGTGCTAAACCCCCTAAACTGTATGGACAATCAAAGATACACAAATTGAATGCTCCACTACGTCCGATAACGCGTAAGCCAGATTGATTCACCTACTTATAGATTGGCAGAACATGTGGCAAAAGTGCTGTCGCCACTACGTGATCAGACCAGAGCTTTTGTAAAGGATTCTTATCAGTTTGTCGAAGAGATTAAACAGTTACATCTCAATGACAATGAAACGATGGTGAGCTTTGATGTACAGTCTCTCTACACATGCTTGCTAATGAAGAATGTACTGAAGTGGTGTCAAGAAAGCTGAACTGAAGTACAAGCGATACGTCGATGATACATTTACGATACTACCAAAGGATAAAGTACTTATATTTTTGAACCATCTAAATTCTATTAATTATATTTTAATACAGTTTACGATGTTGTTAGAAACCAACAATTCATTGGCTTTCTTGGATGTTTTGATAATCCGCAATCCGAATAACACTCTAAGTCATGCAGTGTATAGTTTACCGACCCATACAGACAGGTATTTGAATGGTGATTCACACCACCATCCAATACAACCAAATACTGTTGGAAAGTCCTTGGTTCAAAGAGCTCGAGGTATTTGTGACGAACTACATCAGGGTGTCGAACTTCGGCATGTCAAACAAGTACTGATTAATAATAAGCTTCAAATGCCATGCCAAAATATTAAGATTTTCTTCAAGCTAATTCAAAATATAATTAAGTAAAAAAAAAATGACTCATCCATCACAATCATACGACTAAAACCTTCTGTCTGCCCGTGACCATGACAGCCGAAAGGTTAAGGAAACGTCGGGATATAAAAACTTACAGGATGATGTGAAAATAACAAAACACCACTAAAAAGACTAATATTATAAATGCGAAAGTATATCTGTCTGTCTGTTATACTTACACAGCTAAACCGCTGGGCCGGTTTAAATGAAATTTGGTACACATATAGTTAAAGACCGGCGTGCTAACAGGGTTTTATTTTAAATCTTGCCCTAAAATATTAAAACATGGTGTGAAAATCGAGTCAAAAGACTGAAAAACAAAAATGTTGTATTAGATCACGTATGTAACACAACACTTTTCGTTTTTCGTATTGCAACATTAATAGCCCAAAAATATAAAAATGTTGTCCGAAGTAATATTAAACGCCGACGAAGCCGCGGTTACACAGCTAGAAGGCTATATTTTATAGTGATTGTAACCCGAAGCGAAGCGAGGGCGCGTCGCTAGTCATTTATGTGCCCGCTACAGTGCTTCGTCAGTTCTACGTCTTTTGCGTTAGCGCTCATGAGTCATGACGCATGTAATAAAATAAATTAAAATATAATATCGTGATCATTAAATAAAATATTAAATAATGTATGCTGCTCATGAGATATTTGCTAAACTAACTATAACTAACTCATAATTATTAAAGGAACCTAAACAAGTGGACTGACAACCGCAAAGGAAGAAAGGTGTGAGTGGCGGTCCTGTAACGGAATACGGTGTGTTAGACGGCCTTCCACACGATGCCGGGGAGCCGCTGGATGCGAGGGGCTCATGACTAATGGCGGTGTATCGGAGAGGTCTATGTACAACAGCGGACGTCGTCCGGCTGACGACGATAATTCTTATTAAATGAGTGAATTGTGAACTACTCAAAGACTTTGATGAACTCAAAAACTGTACAGTTGAGCCGTACAGGCCATAACGTTCAAATCGCACGCAACACGCCCTGTTGGCATTAGGGTTCGTTAGTCAAATATATTGGCAGCACTCTCGCGTCCTACTTTACAATTTAGATGTTAGCCCATTGGAGGGGAGGAGGAAAGGAGGGCAACGGATCGTTTTGTGCGGATTTTGATGGGCGTCGGTAGTCATTAAAAGACTCTGACATCTCATTTGGGCTCTTTTGCTATCTACACAAGGTTATACCTAAAAGGTTAATTTTGTAAGAGGTAGTGCCTACGGGGCAGAGGGAGGGTAGAGGTTGATCATTGCGTCGCACAATTCCTAGGTCACAGCAACTTTACAAGTAAACTTCTTAGCTTATTAGGATAAACTTCTTAGCTTATTAGTATAAACTTCTTAGCTTATTAGGATAAACTTCTTAGCTTATTAGGATAAACTTCTTAGCTTATTAGGATAAACTTCTTAGCTTATTAGGATAAGCATCTGGAATTTTGTGTACCAATTCTGCATGGGGAAATGGATTAAAAGGTAATGCAATTATTTTTGGAAATATTTATCCATTAGTGTCATAATAATATTGCTCTGTGGGAGAAGCCTCTGTCCAGCGGCGGACGTCGTCCGGTTGGACGTACGAAGGGATGGTGAGGATGAGCATGATGATGATGATTGTCAAATTACTAAATTATTTTAAAAAAACAGACTTCAAATTCAAAAAAGTAAGTAAAAAATTAATTATATATTAAACCCGATTGCTAACTAAAAAGAAAAAACAAGGCTGCTGCAAGATTTTTTGCCAAGATTTTAAATGTGCCCCGGCTGTAGAAGCCTTGCTTTTCCTTTTTAGTTAGCAGTCGGGTTTTATGTTCTTTTAATTAATATTTATGTGTTTTAGATTCTGTTAAACTAAAACTACAAGATATATTATATTACAGGCAGATCGTCCCGGCTTCGCTTCTTGTAATAATATGTAACACCAGGTGTGACTTGTGCTTATTTACTGCCGGTAATATTTATAAGAAAATTGTTTACACAAATGACCATAGTGACCCACCTACCCCGTAACTTTACGCATGTTATCAAAGCATTCGCGAATGCCCATGGGCACTGGTAGTCCTCAAAAGGCCTGATTGCTCGTTTGCTATAAGGAACACATCCGTAAGACACGTGATGTGCGGTTTGTTCGTAAGAACACGAGCAATCCTTTGGTTGCTTGATCGATAGACGGTTAAAGATATAAATTTAAAGCTAAAAAAAGTTTGCCTATAATGTTGTCGTGACAGTCATAAACTAAGAGATAATCGATACTTAACTTTGCATATTTTTCATATGCAACATATGCGAAGTTAAATACGCTGCTTACACTTATCGGGAAATATATGGGCCATTCCGAATGCCCCCGATTTTTTCTATTACAATGGGGTGACGTGAAACCCCGATTGCCATGTGCGTGTTCATTTAGGTTATGTTACCAGCCTAGGGTGAATGTAAAAACAAAATTTCGTAATATCGTCCAAATAACGTTGAGTGTACCTTGAATTTTATACAATAAAGCTGGATATGACCTCCTTTACTTTTGGAATAGTTAGTTGTTCAACAGATCATATACAGACTAGGGCTGCTACCAGACAGACTGTGTCACAACAACCACACGTAAATGATTGTTACGTATCCAAAGAGTAGGAAAATGGAACTAACGCTCCGCTATTCTTCCGTCTGTCATCAGGCTGTATCTTATGAACCCTGGTAGCTAGATAGTAGAAATTTTCGTTCAATCTGTTGCCGCTATAACAATCAATACTGAAAATTGGTGAATTATAGTTACATCATTGAAAGATACCATTACAAACTTGTATGTGTATATGCAGGCACCCACAAATGTAAGTTATTTTAACTTATATAAGCTGTAATTGCGGCTCGCACTTGCATAGCTTTAATTATTTTTAGGATACGATAGGTTTTTTTCAAGGGATAGGGGGCAAACGAGCAGGTGGTTAATGACTACCACTATCCATAGACATTCGCAAGATGAGGCGTCTTCCAGATGCGTTGCCGGCCTCTAAGGAATAGGTATGCCCTCGGAGATCTCTAAGCTAACCCGTATCGGATCGGAAATACCGACGGAGGCAGCGGCTTCCACAGTACTATTATGCGCTGTAAGAAGAAGCGTTTAAACCGCATTGTTGTTGATTTGCTGACATCAACCTTGTGGACTCCCAATTTAGTATAATTATCTTTAGAAAGTATAGTCTCCCTAAACTTGGTACGACAGAATCGCGCTTGTAACCGTCATGGCTTCGCTAGCCGTATCATTGACACTGCGGCTGCTGCCGGGAGGTTTTATCAGCTGACCTTGCGTGGTGCACCGCTATCGAAATATCTGAAGTGGTCAAATTTAATGTACTTACCTAGTTAATGTAAATGATGCTTGAAATGTTATGGTGCACTGTGATTTAACAAAGCCTTACAATAAAACTATGACTGGTCGCCTCGTAATCTAGTAGCTTGTTCAACCACGGCCGGTAGGTCCTGGGTGTGAGTCCCAGGTCGGACCTTATTGTTATTGTGATATCTCAACTTCTAATGACAGTCCGGAGCCAGGAAGCTGGCGTCCTGCGGCTGATTTCTCCCCGGTCATCCCATAGAAATAGGAGGATGAGGGAACCGGGAGTACACTTGGGCCTGATCATACACTTGTGCACTATAATAAGTTCCGAAACGTTGCCTAGTCTCTATTAAGATTTAGACAATCCGTCTGCGACATATACATCTCAGGTGATCAGGCGGAAAGATGAGCTAGTGGACGTTTGTCGATATCTGCCTAAACAGCAGAGTGTTTCTATAAGGCTTCTTTTTTTCTGTAGAGATACGGCACCCAAAACTTTTATCTGTTTCGGCTCTTTTAAACTTAGTTTAATCGGGTCGTCATTGACACGCGTCTTTGCGTCACAAGAAGACATGCTTTTCGTGTATATGTTTAAATACGTCTAGATTTATATGTTCTTCGTCAGAGACTGAACAGCTTAACGCATCAAGCAATGACATGAGGATTAGTTACGATTCGTTTTATTAAGGCGAGTGACACTGGACATATATAATTTTTTTTATTCTCCTTTTATTTAAGAGCTTTCAGCGTTGGCACTATACCAGCTCCATCGTTGTTTATTACTAAAACTTTTTCAAATTAATAATCTTTCTTAAATCTAAACATTTATTAAAGGATTTACATAAATATATAAAATTATCATTTTGAGGCATAACAAATATAACAAAGTACTAAATCTTCAGTAAAGCCATAAGTATCGCAATTCGGTGATTCAATCTTATGGATAGGATATAAAAAACTGTCTAATGGAACGTGTTCCGTTAGTATCCTAAATATCGTCACACACACACCAAATCACACCTGTTGAAGACCATTTCGATAAACCAGGGTTTCTTATGAGGTAGACTTTGTACGATCTTGTACCAAATACCTTTTCTCTTAGACTTTTCATTAAAGTACTCTTTCCATAATTCGAAAAATAGTAATTAAATTTTAAATTGCATATTTTATAATTGTTAAAGCTCGAGCAGAAAGAAGAAATTTTCGAATTTAACTTGACGTTGATCTCGCCTGCCTCCACCGTTACACGCTAGAAAATTGCACTCTCTGAGAAACGCACGTCAAGCCTCTAAATATGTATTGTTCCAATAGAATAACATGTTACACAGCTTTCAAAATTGAGGAGAAAAGCCAGCTTATAACGCGGCAGTCTAAGTCGAAAGAGGCAGCAAGTGTAGTTCTCTCTCTGTCCCTTTTTTCATTAAATTGTGTGTGGACAATGCGCATGCGACATTAGATAGACAAAGGTAGTAGTACATGCTACTATTCACATAGTCGCCGTCATGTAACTGCCAAGGGCATCCATTCTATCTAGACTATGTCTGTGTCATTATTACTCCTGATTGCTACTCTATCGGCGATGCCGATAACACACTTTTGACTGACCTTTACCTTACATACATTGTGAGGGTAAAAGTTGGGTTCCTATTCCCTCTCATTTTTACCTGACAGTAAAATTAATTTGTCTTGAACATAGACTACTGACTAGATACAGTAACTAAATGCAGTAAAATAATGTAAGAGATGCATACAATTTTTGTAATAATGCATTATATATTAAACCGTAATATTGTTAATTTTAACAGAATCACATACAGAGTTAACATAAGGTGAAAAAACTTGCACAATTACGGGAGAAGAAAAAATAAGGAAAGATACGCCACATTTGCTTTCCTTGACGACCTTGACGAATCTGTAGCTGGCTTTTCTACTCTTTCTTTAATATATATGTGGACTAAACATATTTGGAAAACGAGAGTAAGGCTATTGTACTCAAAATTAAAAGCTAAAATATATATTTAAGTTTTGTTCAATATCCCTATCACCTGTCGAATCGAATATTAACTATATTAACTAATACTAATAATAATATATATATATATAATATATCAGATCTTTTAACTCCGGATAATATACACAAACAAATCTAACATAATTGTCCGTCGTTTGGTGCGGGGATGGAGCGCTACTATATGTAAATAATGTTGTGCTGTTATACTTAGAAGAAAATGCATCACCAGATAATTTACTGCACACTTAGTAGCGCTCGCACTGAAACAAATTATTTCACGCAACATTATACACTACTGCAAGGTGAAGTAAATATTCTTGAAATGAATTATTGATATGATGACCTATTAATAAAATCCTATCTCAAAAAAGTAACCATATTGTACAAATATACTTACATAATATGTTAAAAATATACACACGCAGGAATTGGGCACAACATAGCCTCTTATCTCTCTCTCGTCGTTTGGAGTGACACACGTACATGTATGTTGGCATGGCCTCCAAGTTGGTGGTCGGTTGTCATTTTTAATCCTGATCGTCTTTGCTTGAACAGAGTTTAAATTAATTTTGAGCTTTTTTAACGGGCTTGGCCTACCACACGTTCCCACCGCTGCTACTCCTGTCAGCCAGGACTCACAGCGGCAACCACTACTGATCCTTTGACATTGTCGCAGGGACTCCGAGGGAGAAGCTAAAAAACTGTCCTGGAACTGGAAGTAATTCCAGTTTCCCTCCCAATCAAAGCAGTCCGTACAAGATTGCAATGACTTGTAAAAGCCAAGAAAAAGAGGGGGCAGCCAGGTGACGCCCAGATGCGATGCACCACGGAGATGTAGAAAAAGTTTAGCTGGCCTTATTGATTACGCCATTTTTTTTAAATAGTATTCTAGGGTATTAATATGATTGAGTTTGTTGCTGCCCAACAATATTTATGACAAAACTGTTTGGAAGCACGAAAGTTTCCCCCATTGTCCACGAGATCGTTATAGTGGACCAGTAACGTTGCGAATGTTATCGAGCATTAGTAACCAGTGTTTTGATAATCGGTTCCGCACACACGGGAAAAATTTATGCAAACATCGTCCTTTAGTTGTAGTAGACCAGCGGGCCTTTTTTTGTGTTGACACGGAGACACGCATTTACGCACCTTTATCCGCTCTGGGTGGGGTCCAGTGGTGTGTGGGACTCGCGGCACATGATATATGCCGAATACCCACAAAAACCACCGCGAGTGCCATTAGTGCCGCCCTTGGTGAGGTGCCCCAGAACAACAATAATCAGGGCAGCTCGACAGCTAGTCAGCACCCTAAGGGACCAACTCCACCTCCACAGTTGGGGTTGCCCCGCACTAAACGACAACCCCACCGACTTTGGGACAGTGCAATGGGGTGAGATTTCCAACTTCGCCCCTTGCCCCGTGCGCAAAAGCGCCACCTCTTGTTGCTCTTAGGTCCCCTCTTCTTATAAGAGGGGTACCGAGAGCAATTCCTCCTCCTGATCTTTGAGCCCCCTCTCCTTATAAGTATGGTGCAAAGATCCCCCTTCGGTTCAATTGGCTTCGCCTGGGTTCACCCCAGGCTACTAAGCCCTACCGCCACGACAAGGCTTGAACCATTGTGGGGAGACCAGCGGGCCTGCCATTCATTGATTAAGTTATTAGTGGTTGCATCTATAGGGTTAAATAGTCTCGCATTCTTCCGTGGGTCTTGGGGTCTAAATAATTTAATTGTGAACTGGTTATTTGAAAACTAATAAATTAGAAAAGAATATGTTTGACAAAGCGATTTACACAAACACTATGGTCCAGCCACTAAACAATCTTTTTTTTTTCTTTTTTGGTGACGAAGGGGAATGCATTTATGCATGATACCTGGGAGCCCGGGTAGACCCCCAGACCTATGTTGGACTCGGCCATTGGGTAGCAATACCAACTAAACCGCTACGGGAGCCATCAGCCGCTATAAGTGGAGGGTCCCGGATCTGCAGGCAAATGGACCCCTCCAGCGACAGGCTGGCCTCGGCGAAAAGGCCAGACTTCACCTCCTCGGAGACTGTCCGGCTACTCTAAGACAGACCCCACGACGCCGTGTCATTGGAAGTGGACCGGGTTCCCATCCCGGCCCGACACGGAACACAGGGGCACTACTGAAGGCGCTGCAGATAGCGCCTCTTTCGTACCCCCATTCGTCGTCGGCGGGGGGAGGCCGCGTCGGCAGCCTCCTCTCTCACCCGCTCGTCGGCTTCCTTCTGGGACATGACGGTCTCGCAGAAGGAAGCCATCGCCTTGAGCCATTAAACAAACTGTCTCAGTGCAGTCCAGACCTCAGAGAAAGTTTGTAAGATTAGCTTTAGCTGTGTACATGGTGTAGTCTCTAAGAGAACCTTTAGAGGTAACGTTATTGTAAACACACACATACGCAAATAAATACGCGACAAAGCTGGAATGTTTGTTTAAACTGAACTGATGAAACTATAATAACAAAATAATTTTACATTGAATAATTAACTGTGTCTTCACTCAAAACTTGGTAAAAAAATATGACGATACCAGGATAGATATATAGGTCTAATCTATATTCCAATTTAAGTAGAATGAAATAAAGTTGTAAATCACAAAGCCGTTGTCTCGTGTGGATTGTGCATAGATCATTTAATGATCTAAGTGCCTTTTTAGCAATTCGTCTAATTTGGTATATACGGGGAGTAGTTACTAAATTGGACGAATTCTTAATGTTCCAGGGAAATAAGATTCTGAAAAATATTAAAATAGTTGCAAACAGAAAAAATAAAATCGAGGAATTCTCAAGCAATGTTATGACACAGCCCAAATTAAATTAAAAATGAACAAGAAATCTGTATGTTGGTAATCCTGATTGTGTTTAAAATAGTGCATGCGTTGACGTTCTTCAACTTCAATACATTTTGGTCGGCCATATTGCTCGTCGTCGTGCGTGGTGCGTGTTTCTATTATTGAGGTACATACTATCAGTAGGTAAGATGTTTGATGTAACAAACCTAATTATTATTTGTAATTATTGTAAATGTTATTTATTTTTGATAAGCTGTTATTATTAATTCAGTGAGACGGCGCCATCCTGCCACCTTGAGTATGTAAGTCTTAAATTTATGTGTATCAATCTGGTTGAGTGTTACAAACACGAGGCGCCTGACTATGATTAACTTTATATCCGTATCATGTCATCACAGATAAATAACTCTAAACGAAAAGTTATATTTTTAATTAAATATTGTCATTAATTTCTTTCAACCAAGCTGGTAAAATGAAATTATCTTTGGCCTTTGCATAAATATTGTAACATACATATTTACGTTATGCAAGGACAACAATGCATTAAAGAGATGTCAAATATATGTAATAAAATATATAAATTAACACTTAGTCAATAACAATCCAAACAGGTATCC
>JAFELO010001025.1:55573-67185 GCA_017140195.1 Eumaeus atala | reverse complement strand
TTGTAAATACCTAGTGGTGATACGAAGGCAGACTTCTCCTGGTCATCTGGTCGGCCATCCACTTGCCAGTATCCAGACTTTAGATTCAAAGTAGTCATAAAACACTCCTTACCAGTATACTGAAGTAGGTCATCGATTACCGGCAACGGGTAACGGCAATCCTTACTAACGGTGTTTAACTTTCGATATTGAACGCAGAACCGATACGTACCATTCATCTTTAGTATCAGTAGAGCTAGTGCTGCCCATGGTGCTTCACCCTCTTCAATAATGCCATCACGCAGCATCTTCTCGATCTCAGCTTCCATAACTGCTTTGTTAGCGGGTGTGAGACGATACGGCGGTACAGCAATCGGCGGATGTCCCGCGCAGTTAATGTAATGGTCAAAAAAAGGCGTCGGCTCTCCTCCTACTGCGTAGACGTCACCATAATCTTCCAGAAGGTGAGCGAGACCCTCCTCTTCTGAAATTGGCAGCATTGTACCCTCGTCAGAACGTAAAATATGAAGTTACGTGGAGTTTCATAACGCAAAGGGTGAATGACCCGAGGTTCCCAGTGAAGTTGATAACTAAAACACTATTACGTAAAAATAACAATCCCCAATAGTGTTTTGTTAATGACAGCGTCGGAAAAAAATGTTAAAAAGAAGGTGTCGTCGAACTCGAGCACTTCACTCTTCCCTTTAATTTTAAAGCAGTAATCGCGTGTATGACCTCTTTTACGACAATACACACAACAAATTATGCCCTTTTCTATCATTTTCTCGCTTGTCGCACTCGGCCATGTCGTCGCAACACACGTTGATGCGGGTGGCGCACTCACGCGCTGCAAAGTAGCGGGCGACAGCGCAGGCCGGGGCGCCGGCAACGAGCAGAGCGGCGCGCTAGTGTTCGCTTAAGAGCCGCGTGCGTCATTTGATGTTTCAGCTATTGAGTCTTCTAAACTACGCATTTTTCAATTAACGTCTCGAAATTTTGTATGGATTCCCGTGTTACCCGTTTCTCTAATACGTTTGTGCAATAACTCATACACAATGTCGGTGGCCATATGTTTTTAACAATGTACGGAAGCCTCATGATAAAAGCGCGAAGACGATCAATAAATACCATCATACGTTCGTCGTGTTGTTCGGTGGTAAAAATTACGCGCCATAACTTGTGCGGTTTACAGGGAACTCTGAACATCGCACGAAGCTTCACCAGAGCGTCATCCCATGACGCGATGGAAGCCTGCATACCCTGAAACCACACTGCTGCCTCTCCCTCCAGAAGCATGGGCAGGCCCCAGAGTGCATGATCTTCGCTGATACCCGTACATTCTCTGTAGATAGTGATGTCATCGACGAACGCTTCGAACACCTCCGAGTCCTTGTTGTCGCTGCTGTGCCATACAGAGTGAGATTTTTTTCTCAAGTAGAGCGCAATGGCGGTGGCGATGCTGACGCTACGTTGACTGCCGCCGGCGCGGCCAACAGGCTTTCGATAAGCAGGCGGTTGGACTCCTCCAGCGCCTTGGCAAACGCCTGCAGAAACGCCGAAAACGATTCCGCACTCATCTCTTCGTCTTGAGTTCGAAGACGCGGCATTGCAAACACAATTCAAGTCACAGAAAATTCGGGCCCCACGTTGGGCGCCACTTGTAAGCACCGCTTGAGCTTAGGGATCAATTATAATTCACTATGAAACTATATTATACATTTTACATTGAATGTGAGATGTCTCCTTTACACCTCAACGTCAATGTCTGATTTGAAAAATAACAATCGACGGTCGCTGGCCTTCTGGCGAACGGCGAATTGTAGAACGTTATAGGGCGGAAACGGTCAAGCGGAAGTAGTGTCATTATTCGGATATCGTTCCTTCCTACACGTTTATTTTTTATAAAGTTCATGTGCACATGTTTTCTTTTATTCAAAAGAATTTATTAATTTTCCTAGTAAATGTTTCAATAACCGGGATAATCTAATTATTAGGTTTTCTTAAACGAGCCTTTCCACTCTTTCAATTTGTGAAATTATATACTCGTAATATAACATTATGCTTTTTTAATTAGAATGAGTTCTCGGAAGTAATTAATGGAAGTAGGTACTGCGGCGCCTGATCCCAACTGTTTTTGGCAGGACTTTAGCTCCGCCACATTTTAGACCATTCAAACATGTATTTTGTATTTGTTTCTTCTTAAAAATTTTGTGAGGTGTAGGTGTCTGTAGTGGTCCACTACAGCAAAACTAACCAAGCTCTCGCATACAAACGCGAAATAGCTGCTGCTCCATATCATGAGTTTTATAGTTTTATTTTGTTGTAGTTTCGGGAACGGATAAAAAACTATATCTTCTGGAGTTTGATATCAGTTGATATGACTACTCAGTTACATTTTCTGCAAAATGAAAAAAAAAATTAAATAATATTTTTTTATAGGTGTATTATTGGTCAAATTACTTTTGACATTTATTTCTTTTTCTCGGCGACACACAGTTTTGCTACGTTTTTATAAAAAATAAGTAATCGTAAATCAGCCCTGCAGTGGAAAAACATGGGAACCATTATCATCTGAGTATTGACAAGTTTTTAAACTTTAACTAACGATCTATAAACTTATAAAATATATTGTTTTACAAAAAACTAGAGCTAAGTGTGAATGTGAACGACAAGAGAGAAATTTTTCGCAATTTGTCTGAAAGGAGACTGGTTCTTATGTAGTAACAACCAACGATTGGAGTCTTGCCAATAACCCGTCGGAATATTGAGGAATGATGAGTATTCACTGATATAAATCTGTTTTATTGAATCGATTTGCTGAAGTTGAATTAGATGCGTAAAATGTGTTCTTTCGTGAGAGAATCTCATTCCCTAAGTAAAAATGATTGAAAATTATTGTTTTCGCCGAGCATAGCTGATTGATTGCAATGGAATCAGGCTGGTTTTATGTATTATTTACATTTATTTATAATCAAAGTCCTTCAACGACTTAATGTGAGGACTACATTGTCACAATTTGTGAAGTAAGTAAATCTGTTGACCATTTCTTGGACGATAATAGAAGCCTAAGCTAAGTATTGTAATGGTAATGAAGTGAAGTGGCAACGGGCTGATCACACACCCAGAAGAACCGATGGCAGATGGGCCAGTAAGATTCTGGAGTGGAGGCCGCGTTTAGGAAAATGAAGTGTCGGTCGATCGTTCACCAGGTGGGAATATGATCTCCGTGCAGTCCGAAATATTCATCCCGAGTAGCAGGAGATCAGTCGTCTTTGCGTTCACTTAAAGAGGCCTACGTCCAGCAGGGGACTGATAGAGGGTTATAATGATGATGATGAGGATAGTAATGACAATGTAAATAATATAATTATTAATATTAATAACTAAGGGAGAGTGTGAAAGAAGAACCCCGCTCTGGAAGGCCCTCGACGTCTACTACGGAGGAAAATGTTAAAAAAGTACTTGATTTAATTATGAGAGCCCGCAGGTTAAAATTTATTAAGCTAGCCGAGATTATGGGCATCTCTAATAAACGAACTGTAACATTATGGGCAATGATTTGGGTTTCCACAAGGTGTCTGCGTGATGGTTTCCGCGGCTGCTTTCAGTTGAACAAAAAAGGACGCGATAGACTATTTGATGTTTTGAGTTATTTTAAGGCGATACAGGTGGTTTTTTGAATCAGTTTATTACAAAGGGCGGGCTGTTCGTCAGAAACATAACATAATCGAAACAGTAGAGTAGACCTGGTTCACCACCCCCTAAAAAGGCGATTTTGTATGCAAGTAAGGTAATGGTTTCTGTATTCTAGGACTCGAAGGGTGTGATTATAGTTGATTATCTTGTCTGTGCAATCAATGTCTGCAGTCCACAATTGTGGCTTCGAACTACCTCATCTGGCACCATCAGACTTGTCTATGTTCTACGACCAAAAAACCACTTGGGAGGTAAAAGATTTTCGAAAAACGACAAGGTCAAAACAGCAGTAGAAACATATTTTGACTCTACCTACAACCTACAGCTGCAACTACAACCATGTCGCGTATTTTAAGAGACAATTTCAGACATACAGCCTATAAGAGGCGCTTTGGTAATTTCATAACTGATAAATTAAAGATGAATAGGATCGTAAAATCAAAACAACTACTGAAGCGGTACGTCAAGGGAAGTCACAGAGAAAATTCTGTTTACGGTTGACAATTTTTTCACAATTGGGCAACATTTTAACAAACAAAATTACCATATTTACGCTCAAAGCTTCCCAAGTAGTTGACAGAGTGCAACGTGGGCATTGTCTTACTTCAGTGATGGTTTGGTAAAATGTTTGCTATGTAGGAGTGACTGAGCTATACTTTTGTGAAAAAGGTATCAAAACATCGGTGTAAGTGTATCAAGATAACATTCATGCGTCGTTGTTCAAGCTCCTTAAGAACACCTTGTTCAATAACCAAGTATCGTCTAAGACTGGGAACGAGATCATGAAGCTCGATCCACCGAATACTGGTAAAAACAAACGCTCCGGACTCGATCAGAGCAGGATATTACTACAGAACTTCGGCTCGCGCCTTTGTAACGAACGAACGTGCGTGTTTTGAACAATTAAAGTCATTCTAAAAAATTCTTAATATAGTTAGTGTTATTTCAAATTTAACCTTATCGTTTAGTTAATAATATTCAGTCTAAGTTACGGTCCAGATTTATTCTAAAAATTACTACATCATTTGACACTATACAACACAAATGTACCCTCAACAATGCAAGTAACATCAACCGGCAAACACAGATATAAATGTTAACGGAACGGCCTCCACGCTATGCAGCCTTCACCGCCTATACGATCCGACTCGGACCCCAATTTGAATATAACACAGTGAATACGTAAGTATGGCGATGATTTTTTTGTTTTGTTGCAAGGAGTTCAGCGAAAACATCACATGCTAACTAAATGAATGGAATACAGAAATATCAGATAAGGTCTCCAAAATTTAAATTAATATCACAAGCATAAAAAATTATCTAACGAAACTGCAAGAAGTCTCTTTATCGCTTAAATCGACAATCGAATCAGAAATGACTATGTGGAAATAAAAAAAAAACAGTTAATAACTTAACCACAAAGGACACAAAAATGAACAGATTCAATTAAAGAATCGATGAAATTTCATGCTGATCAATATGATGATCATAATACAAAGGTTTAAAAATCTCGGAGGAGGTCGGAAATATTATTGTCTTGGAATCGAATATGGCTGAATTACTAGGTCAAAAAAGATTACTAAAGCAACAATTGAATACAAAGGACCAAAGAGATAGACTCACTAACATTGACATTATAGGCATCATGGAAAGCGTTAATGAACAACCTATAGACATAATTTTAAATATTGCTAAAATCTGTGGTATCATGATTGTCCCATCTAATGTTATTTTTGTGAATAGAGTAACGACTAAAATAAGACAACAGGGTAGAATAATCATTGCAAAATTATTGTCGCGTTTAGATAAGAATAATATTCTGTCAAACGCACGCAAAGTGCGGCTTACCACCAAGGATTTGGGTATCGGTAGAAAGATCAAACCCGTATACGTAAATGATAACCTAAGTCCTTTTAATAAACAACTTTTGAAGAAGTGCAAAGAGGCTGCCCAAGTCCAAAGAATACCAGTATACGTGGTCAAAAAATGGCTGGATTTATATGAGCAAAAACGAAATGAGCCCCCCAATCTATATAATAGATTTTGAAGATTTAAATACGAAAATATTTACCTTTCCAAAATAAGTATGATGGTAAGCTTGAAAGTTTTATTAAGTTTGAATGTCTCTTCTTGTAAATCTTATTCTATGATTTGCACACACAGCCGACGCTATCTCAATGCGTGCATAAATAATTCTACCACTCACAGTATTTACGAAACAAATAGTTTTTAAAATAATTTTATTACTGCCCAAAGTTGATTATCACCCAATAATACACACATTATTTTCGACACATGTTGCCTATAAAACGTTTTTATTTCATATTTTCTTGCCGTACAAGCTAATGTATTATTTTATTTGCAACAAAAAGTTTCTCCTACAGATAGATAGACTATTATACAATTTACTCGTCATTATTTACACCTAAAAATGTACTTATTACTAGAAATAACGGTAATCATATTATCTATTGCGGAAAATTATCATAAAATTATTATGACATTATTGTACACAATCTGTTATTTTATGTGTTGGGTTTTTTTCGGTGTAAGTCTTACCTATTCGAGTGTTGATGTTTTTATTCCGATAATATATTCAGAACACGTGTGTGTGTGTGTGTGTGTGTTTGTGTGTGTATGTGTGCGTGTGTGTCTCCCTGTTTTGTTGCTTATATACTTATATTTACTACGAAATACGCATGTTTTGTCAAAATAATATTATTTGACAAATTTATAATGATAGCATTATTTCATATAATTTATTTTAATTGGCATTTTAAAGTATATTGCGATTGAATCGGTGGGTTATCGAGTTGTAACTAATGTGGGATACGCAGCATTTTATTTGTGTATGAGAATGAAACCTGTCAGAATAATATTATTTTGCATGTGTATCTCGCTAATGTGATAGCTAATATTCACCTACCGGCACAAATGCGTATGTGTACTGAAATTGAAATCGTATATAATCATGTATTTTTTTTTTAATTTAAGATTTTGTAACAGGCGTATCACATTGTTTCAAGTGTACCCTCCCGCAGAACTCGTCACACGGGGTGTGTGATGAATGCGTTGGATGTCCCACTTTGTAAGACTAAGTATGCTGCCAATGCTGCTTACTAAAGGCAAATAGTAAGGATACCACGCAGTTATAATAAAGAAATTTAAGTAGTTATATTACTATTTATATTTACTATTACTATTACTATTTATATTTACTATTTATATTTATATTTATATTTACTAGTTATATTTACTATTTAATAGTTATATTACTGTTGATTTATTTTTTCGTTCGAAAAATACATTCAGGAAGCATGTTATTAACACAATCGTGCAAGGTTTATAAATTGAACTTTCATTTATTAATTCAATAGTCATCAATCACTTGATTGGGTACAATTGGGTATAAAGCACTAATATAAATTGTTTAATGTGTTTTGGTGGTGCATGATGTGACGTGGGTGTTTGTAGCCTATGCAGTCATCAGATGCCAAGTTTTAAATAAACCCAGAACGTCGCATCTGGCACCTCCTGCACTGGCATTGGCTAGCTTATTTAGCTTTGGAAAGGGCAATTCGCTCAATCAACTGTGCAGGCACGTGTTTTTATTATTACTTCTTTTTTGTATAAATAATAACATGTATTTTTTGTAAACAGAGTCGATGTGCAAGTCTGTGTATATGTATGTGTAGAATACTTTTCCCACTATAATACAAAGAGACTCAGCTTCCAGGTTTTCCATATAAACCTGTTACTGGCTTTAATATTGCAATTACTTAATTGTGTTATACTTATAAGCTACGCTGTTGGTTTTTTAAATAAATAATCAGAATAGTCTTCAACTAGGCCCGAGTTTAATCCGCTGGATTATGATTTATGGTCAGTTTTTGAGAGTACAGATTACTTTAAGCGCCATTATAATTTGGAGTCCCTAAAAGAATGTCCCCATGGAAGGAATGCGGGCCTCTATTGATAACTGAATGTTTAAAGAACTATGTTGCAGCCAATAGAAATCACTTCGAATAAACTTTTTATATTTTTAAACGTTTAACATTTGTGTATTAGACCAAGACACTGTAAAAATAATAAATGTTATTTCCAATAAAAAAAAAAATTATTTTCGTCATACAAAGTTTATGGCAATAGTAGTAGGTAGTGAGTAGCTATTGTTAAGTAAATTTCCGACCGTTTCCTGCACTATTTCGTTATGCAACATCCTAATTTCATTAAGTAACATTCCACCTGAGAAACTACAGTATAGAGAGTATTAATTAACCTACTCTAATCAGTGATTTGATTCGAGGGATGCTAATCTAGTTTTGTACATTCACCACGTTACCCTCCCAAAGTAGAGTATTCATGTGGTATCAATATACTTATATATTTTTGTCAGAGATATTGCAACGATATGCAATAGCTATTAATACTGTACTATTGACTTAATGAGAAAAATAAGAAATTACTGTATAGGAAAGTCAATTTTTATTGTATTTAAAATTAGTTTGAGCTAATGTCAGTAAATATAAATTAGATGCCTTTAAACGATTCCACTAATTGAGTAATCCAGAACCTATTGATGCTATTGATGAATTACATGTACCCCCACATGTGGCGTCAGTTGGTCACCGACGTCCAATACAACTTTTTCAACGCACAATTAGTCTTCTGACTGTGGGACAGAAGTCACCAACACATAAATATTGCCCCGCATCACAGTACAACTCCCTCAACTTCGAATAAGTTCAATGGAGTGAGGTTCCCATCCTCTCCATTTGCCCCGTGCTCAAAAGTGATTTCTCCTCCAGGTCTTTAGTCCCTTTCCTCTTAAGAAGTACAAAGAGCAGCCTTTAGGTCAATTCATTTCTTCCAAGACGTCTGGGTTCACCAGGGCTTTTAAGCCCCACCACCACGACAAGTCTCTAAACATGGTGGGGACGTCCCACACCACCTATAAAAATATGTGTTAATCGTTTGTAAAAAAAAATCTCACATAGTTCACCTTAATCAATTGTAATTAGCAAATTCTGTGATACATTTGATTCGTATAAATATTTTCGATACATTTGGTTCGTATAAATATAAATCATACACAGTAGATATATCAGAATTATGATTAATTTGCATTATTCCAATAGTCTCAAAAATTTTAACGATCGCTCAGCGGATATTTACTTGCCTTATCTAAACACCCCGTGTCAATTTACATATACGCAGAAATCTAGATAAAGTCCCATTAACACAAAAATTTGGCGACGCTCGAATCCGCTGAGATATTTGCATATATTTACAGTTATATCGCTGTTATACTCAATTTATAGGACACGAAATTATTTATTTATTTATAGCTTGTGTTTATGCTTGATATTGTGCCAAGTGAACACCATTTTAATTATGGCTACTGTTGTTAATATTTACCACGGTGGCGTATTTATTAACGTAAAATAGTGATAGCTGTTTTTCGCTTGTATTCCCTTTATAAGATTTTTATCATATTTTAATAACTTATGTACAATTTTACAAGCTGTAAATTACTTTCACATGTTGTGATCAAATCGCACTTACTTTTAATGCACTTCTCGGATAACGACTGGGCGGATAGCAATGAATGTTATGGCAGAGCTGACCTCTCTGATCTCGTATAGGAATTCTGCAATAAAATACCGTAAGTACAATATTTGATATATACTGACAAATATGCCCACATGACATGTTCTGCCAATGGATCTGAAAGGTTCTGAAATGCCACAAGACCTCTTTAGTAATATATAGCATTCTTATCGCGCTTGATCTTATTTGATTTCTTATGATAATCTGGATAATCTGAATCTGGATGGAAATAATAGTTTATGGGTGGGCTTCTCTAGAAAAAGTTTGATTTTTATTATATATTTCACTTGTTTATTTGAGTTATTATTACTTGGGCACTTTTTGACCTGGGAAGTTGTGTGCATTTTGGAAGACTTGATAACTGAAACAACAAGCATACACATTATTATCTGAATATGATGCCCGGATTTTATTAAATTTCCATTACACACCGCATCATCATCATAATCAGCCCTTATCGGTCCACTGCTGGATATATGCTTCTTTCAATGGACGCCAGGACGACAGATCTCCTACTACTCGCATACATCCCGGACCAGCTACTGCACGGAGATCGACTTCCCACCTGGTGAACGGTCTACCAACACTTCGTTATAATAACAACACTAATTATAAATATATGTAGGCACTCGTTTTTTGATCCGCATTATCGTTGTTATGCATATGCGTTGCGCTCCTTTCTTCCGTCCCTCTACTCACAAACTGCATGATTGATAGGGTACTGTGTCAAGAGTCTTTGCAACCGGCATATTTGTATGAAGAGACTAATTATTGTAAAAGGCAGGTATGTACACATCATGATGTGTGGCAATCCGTTATCTCTTTATTTCATATTAGGGATCTGGCGTGAAGATTAGTCGTTATTGCTGTTAAAAATATTGGTTTTACTACACAATATGATTCCTTTGCCCTGACCAAAATAATGATTGTTTAATATCTACCTTTTTACTATACTAAGTCATAATATCAGGACAGTTGTTGAACACGTCTGGTAAATCGAACCACAATTATCAATGAAATGGACTAGCCATTATTATGAAACTCTATATTCGTCTCTAACTAAGTACAGATTTATAAATCCGTAATATACCTTAATTAAACAGGGAGTGAAAAAATTTAAAAATATTAAAATTATTTCAACATAAGCCAAATGTCGGTAAACAAATAAAGTGGGGCATGCTGCTACGCTTTTTCACTTGGTGTTGGATGTATGGAAAATAATTTTATAAGATTCTAGCTTAGTGCCCGCGGTCTCGCTCGCCTCATATAAATAATGCTACTCACTTTATATTAATATGATAGTATTCGTTGTCGGTTAAAAATATGAAATAAAAATAAAAGCTGAATTAGCTCCTTCATAAGATCCCTAACATAATTATACAGGAGAACAAGCAGCTGGTCGCGCTTTCAGCCGCGTACTGAGCCCTCAAAAATCGCACCCTTAGGGGTAGAGTTTGGTAAGGAATCATTCTTAGCTGATTTCTGCACCCTAAAATGAACCTTTCTGCCAAATTTCAAGGTTGATATTATAGTTTCTAAGCTTTGACGATTAATCAGCGGGCCTTCGCATTTATACATATAGAAGATATTGATTATGACCGAAAATATTCTGAATATATTTTAGGCAAATTATGTTATGCACACATTGTCGTCCTTAATTTGTCACTCCAAACATACACAACGGTCAACTTGGCCTCCGACAGCAACACTAATCGCCGAGATCGTTGCAGATTGGCGTCCCATAAGATATCATATGGAACGCGTTTATCTGAGTATTTTTTTAGCGAGTAAATATCTCGATGAGTGTCACCAGTGCCAATGCTAGTGCCAGTGAGTTGTAACCGTCCAAAAATGAATTTATGTAAGCCACAGTATTACAGTGGATTACGCAGGAAAACACTAAGTTAAAACACCATGGTTCAGGCCTTGTCGTGACGATGGGGTTGGGGCTTAGTAGCCTGGGGTGAACAATTGAACCGAGGGGATCTTTGCACTCCTTTTATAGGAATAGGGGCCTTAAAGATCAGGAGGAGGAATCGCTCTCGGTACCCCTCGTATAGGAAGAGGGGACCTAAGAGCAACAGGCAGGACATGGGGCGAGGATGGGAACCTCACCCCATTGCACTGTCCCAAAGTCGGTGGGGTTGTCATGTAGTGCTGGGCAACCCCATCTGTGGGGATGGAGTTGGTCCCTTGGGGGCTGACTAGCCGTCGAGGTGTCCTGATGATTGTTGCTCCGGGGCACCTCACCAAGAGCGGCACTGATGGCACTCGCAGTGGTTTTTGTGGGTATTATATACCCACCCCGGGCCGGTGAAGGCGCGTAA